>JAYMTA010000002.1:0-165000 GCA_036897625.1 Pelargonium cotyledonis
ATCAGAACTTTTTCACTCTCATTCTACAGATAGCTAGCCAGTGTACTTGACTTAAGACGAAAAGAGACTTGAACCTTTGAATGTTTATTAATAGAACTAGTGCTTTACCACTCGGATATACCACATAAATAGAATCGCTCACTTTTCTACTCCTTACTACATTGCAAAGACTGAATCTAAATAAATCTCTTTCTATATAGAATAAAAGGAAGGTAAACAGACAGAGGAGAAAGTAACTCACTGTGTACTTGACTAATAACTAGTAAACTGAAAGTCAACAAGAAAGTCTTAGACTAAGAAACTGATAAATGAATACCTATTATTATATAAGGAATTTCAAAAACCAAATTGAATTGATGTAGATAATTCAGGAGTCGAAACCGTACTAAAGCACTCACAAGGCTCCTCTTAGAATGGCTAGCTCCAAAAGAAAGATGTGGAATTTGGGTTAGTTACAGCTCTAAACCAAGGTGAAGAGTCAAATCATTCTATTTACCTTGGATTAGGAATGCATTGAGGCAAGTTTATCTTGTGTTTGAGTGAGGGATTTGCTGGCTTGAACACGCGAATGGCAAGGTTTATCTTGGAAAGGAAGTGGCATTTGAACCAACACCCGTTCTCACTTTACCGACTGCTTTAACCACAAGAAACGAGTGTTTTGGATCCTACGGGCTCCCATGTATCCCTTCTCTGTACTTATAGGTGCGCATTTTCTATAACCGGAATGTCCCTTAATAAATGTTAAGAATTCTTTAGACTTATGTATAATGATTACCGTAAAGACCCCGGGATACCCTCCCACCCGCAACCAGTATAATAGCGGAATCTTGTTTACGCCTATATCAGTATATCCCTTTCATTAGGTTCTTAGTAAAGCTAATTGGATTATCTAGATTATCATTCTTTATTTCCCAGCAGAGTTTACGAGTATTCACTTTTGAGAAAGGAATTCTGTTAAACTATTTAATAAATCTAAGTTTGTTTCTTAGAAATTCGACCTCTATAAATGTAGTTCTTAGGCAAGAGGGAAAGGGTTTTAATCTGTTATATCTTAAATACCGGAGTCCTGTTAAAGGTTTAGAGATATTGAGGGACTCCTAGTTTAAGTATATTTATTTAGGGTTTCTCTGTTTTCAAGGCTAATCAAGTTCTGACCAAAGTAACACAATTCGACTACTAGGAGACACCTTAAAAAGCGGGAGGTTTTACTACTTAATAGGGTTTTTTGTATAAGTATAATTATTACTACATAAATAGGTCCTCCTTAATTAGTTTAATACTTAACGATTTCTAGTGGCATATAAAGCAAGGTTGTACTACAAAACTTAAAGAGGAAAAAACTAACTTCTAATTTTGGTTCTCATAGTACAAGAGAATAGCTCCGCCTTATGTAAAATGTAACTTTAATAATACCTTGTCGGAGGTTATAGTTGGATTAGAATCTATAACCAATCAGTTAACAATCGAATACTCTACCCATTAAGCTACCCCTACCGCTAATTTAAGGCAACTGGACCCCCCCTTATCCTTTTGAGTACATACAGTCTAATACACTTTTTGGGGTAAGTTTTTATTTTTTAACGGATCCTTTATAGTATAGTTCGGTGCGGTCGCTCGTTAGTGAATCCTGGTCAATACACGAGCTTTGTACTAATAAAGGGATTCTTAGGATTTTTAAGTTTTTTAAGTAGAATCACTTATATTAATATAAAAATTTATCCTATAGTGAATACGCTATAAAAGTTAAGGTATAAAAGAGAGGCTCCATGTAGTAAAGTCAAGCGATAGATCAGTTACCTAAGAATTCTATATAAAGAGGTAAATACGAATCTACAAGCAAACAAGGCCTCTAGGGTGAGCTGCTACTCTAATCAGACTTTTAAACTGTCTGAAAAAAGTTTAGTATATCTTGAACATATTTACTCTTTCTCGAATAGATCAGAGTATTAGGAACTCTAAGTTATAACTTTGATAAAGGGCGATAACTTTAAGACCGCTTAGTTTTTTTAACTACTCAGACTATAAATATTAGAAATATCCTCGTGGTTTTAACATCGCAATTCTTTAGATAAGGTTTTGGAAGTGTAAATTCTCTAAACAGTACATGTATCCCAATTTGGGGGAGTAAGCAGACAAAGAATTTCTTACTAATCTTCGGAGCTATGCCCTTAGTGATCTTGCCCTTACTCTACTAATATAGAAAGTTCCTTTACCTTTTACTACAGAGTCCCGCATTAGAAGCATCTAAACCTTGGATACAATAGGGATTACTCTTCATCTTTAAAACTTTCTTTATTGAGAATACAAAACCATAAAACAGGAAATCCGGACTCTTTTTTTGAATTGAGTAAATCTAGCTCGTCTCGTCTTAATGGGTATACTTAATTGTAAAGAAGAACTCCTTCTATCCACTACTTTAGAAAACCGCGCTTAAAAACCCCGGGACTCCTCAAAAACACTGGCTAAACAAGCAAACCCTAAGCTTAAGAGATTTTAGTTATAAAAGGGACACCGGTATTAATATCTGGTAAAAAGCTCTGTCTAATAGGTAGAATTTCTCCTGCAATCTCTTTCTCTTTACTTCCCATTAAAATTTCTAGATTTAGGGTAATCCTTGGATAGATTAATATACATAATTTGGTAATTACTAAGCGTAGGGATGTTCACATCAACGTGAAAGACTGATCCGACTAAACATTTGTTTGTAGGATACTACAAAACTGAAAAGCTTTATAAATAAATTAAGCAAGTTGCTCCCTTTTCTTTTTTATCCACCTTTTCTCGACACCCCCTCCTAAACAATTTACCAGTACTCAAAGCAAAGGAAATCTAATTTAGATTTTAATAGCTATTACGGAACTCAATCGGAATATTAAGACGTAATTTAGGTATTTCGGAGGTACACAATAATATATAATTAACCATCTTACTCGCATAAGAAATGGTACGAAAAACTGTATGGGGAATTTGGAACTCAGAGCTAATGTATTGGTAAAATGTCCAATCACACTCAATTTTTATAGATTATACAAAGTGCTATAGCTACATTATATTGCAATATGACTTAGGATTAGCAGCTTAGTGGGAACTCCCAAACCAAGAGAAACAACTAAGATAAGAGTAAACTTTTAGATGGATTGTACGGCCCATATAATCACTTTCGGGGGCTCCCCGATATGCTTTTAATAATACATTTTTACAATAAACAGAGCTTTTTCTATATTTTACCTTGTGCGGTAATATATAGAAAATTGAATGCTGGTAGGACTCGCGGAAGCCTTTATCTTTTAGTTAATTGCTTCTCAGCTTTGTTGAATTCCTCTCAAAAAGTATCTATTAATTAGTAAAAACTGGAATGGACACATGAAATTCGTATCAATCAGTAAAATAAATGTAGTTTTCTTATTCACATTATATGCTTGATAAAGGAAAAAGAATTAGGTCCGGGGGACCACCCTGAGTTATGTCGAATTCGATAGTGAATGAAATCAAAAACCCTGAGACCGAGCTATACTAAAAGAGTTCTTTTGATTCTTTTATAATACTAAACCTATATATTTTTCTATACGGTTCCGGTATACCAACAGAGATTTCTTTTTATATGCCAAGCCTTTAAACGAGAAGGCACTTTCGCGCAAATAAGGAGAATTAGTAAAAAATAGGAGGAGATTCTCTTTATGAAGGCGCTTAATGCTCCCTTTTAATTCTATACTTATTGGGACTCCCTTGTAGAGACTTAGAAAAAGTTTACCTAGTCTTAGACACCGCATAAGAGACCCCTTTTATAACAGGAATATCAATAATTTATAAAGAAAGCCTATCCTTTTACTAGACTCACCCGCATTCTCCTGTAGGAACTAATAAAGAAATCCTATGGAAATCCAATATCCCTCTATCTATAGTTGTTTCTAGTACTAGAAATCCCACCCTTGACTTGAAGCTAAATACCTATTGAAATACCCTAAATGTAACCTTTATACTAATAGTAAGTAGTCTTTCCCGCAATCCTTAAACGAGACTTTAGAAACAAGAAATCTCCTAGTGAAAAAGGGGTCCGGTCGATTAAGGAAAAGGTTATACTATATAATTATTAAACCAAAAGGTTTACTTAAATAGTAAAAATATACAAAAGGGGTTATTTAACAAATTCTCGTCAAGCAAACTCGTCTAAATTCCCTAAGGTTCTAAATGAGGATATTCCAGTAACTTATAATACTTAAATCAATTTTTAAATAAAGAGATAGTAAGTGTGGAACCCCATTTCCTGTATTCTGAAAGTGTTTTTAATGTAGGAGTAGATTTCTTGGTGTAAAGTGTCGAAATAAGGGCCTAATATCTTATTCATTCATAAATCCGTTTACAGTTATAAGTGATAAAAAAGGGATGGTCTCTGAAATACTATAGCAATTTTCAGGTATTATTAGTTAATATGTACTTGATCGGGAATTTAATCGTAATAAGAGTTTAAAGAAAGCAAGGATCACAGCGCAGGACACTTGAGAGGGGAATAACCGGTCGATGGTTAAAAAGGAGTAATTAAAGTATTAATACCCACACTAAACTCTAATTTTTTATACTCCAAAGCCATAAAAGACCCGACTCAAAAAGTAAAGTGGCTAATAAATCGTAATTACGTCAGGTGAAAGAGAATTAAAAAAAATCTAGATGTAAGAGGATCTAACTCCAATAGGCATCCTACTTTAAGTAAAACGCAGTAAAGTAGTTAGTTAGAAGGGTAATATAGACAGATTAACTAAGAATTTTCAGTAACTCAGAGAAAATAACAAAATATCTGGCTAGGCTAATAGGGTTAGCTTAATCTCTCTTTAATAACAGGTTTGGGAAGCAGGAATATGCTAAGGAACTTTTTAAAGTTAGATAGTAAGTAGAATACCCCCCCAGGAATTTGATTCTCTCTTTTTGAAAAGGCATTAAGATAAATAGAAAAAGGGATCCTCTTAGGCTTTAAATATTACGTTTTCCTTAGGTTTTACTCTGTGTAGAATTTATTAAGTATGAAGGATTTGTTTGCAAATACAAGGGTTCCTACCCTGTATAAAAAGGATACGGCTATTAACTTCTAAATAATACGAATTCTAGCTTAAGCAGTTTTCTTGGGAGTTTTTAGTCAAATTTGTGTAACTAAATTATGAAAGATAAACATCTATTTTTGTAAATAGAGTCAAATTCCCCACCCAAAAGAAACTCATAGAACCTACTAAACCCTTTTTCTCCTATGCCCTGTTGGTATTTAACCCTGTCCATGCAGCTGCTTTTCCTGGTGCTCTACCGAGAAAGAAATAGTTAATATATTGAGAATACTAAACGATTTCTTATGTTACAACGTGATACAAAGAACTCACGGGAAGAGTATTTAAAAATTGACTGTATCCTAAACTAAAAGTCCTACCTAATTGGGAAGGGAAGGCTGTTATATAATTCGTGTTTCAGGAGACTCTTCTTTATTGGTTTTATACTAGCTTTCCGAAAAAGATAAATAAGCAGAGATAGAACCAAGGATATCCATAGAAACTTATTCTATCCAAGGATTCCTAACTAGATCTTTGTGCAATTTCTGTAGCTTTCCCGACTTATAAGATAAACACTAAACACTGGTGGAATTTATTAGTATTTAAGAAAAAGATAAGTAGAATAATCATAACTAGCTTTATAAGTTGAAGATAACTGTACTTAGTTCTTGTTATATATCTTACAAATTAAGGAACTTATAGAAAGTGAGCTACTCCCAAATTATAGGTTTTAAGTTCTAGGGTATGCTCTTTGAACCCTAGCTTTTTATTGTTATTAATCCTTTTTTTTTAGTAATGAATTAATCTAAGACTGGGAAATCTAAGTATTGTCTTATACTAGCCCCAGAGTTACTCTATAACCTTTGTGAATTTCTTTATACTTTATAGGCGGGGAGCCCTCAATAAGATAACAAACTTTATACAAGGTCAAAAATAATAAGAGTTTTCAAAGGCATTAGACTCAATTTCATAAACAAGAAATCAGGTAGAAAGATAACGAGCAGAAAAATCTAATGGGAAACTTGAACTTAGGCTTATATTATCCAATAATTGGGTAGTCAAATCCCCCCCACTGGATATGGAATAGGAGAAACCCTCTTTTATTACTCCCAGATGGTTTGGAGACTTGCATTCTAGTTTTTTAAGAAACTTTTAAAAGAGAATTATTACCTAAGTACGAAAGTCTTAAATTAAACAAGGTCAACTTGTGTTTTCTTTGGCTACTATAGTTCTTGTTATAGCTTAGAAGTAATGTAACTATTGTTTTGCTGAGCACAAGTGGGTACTCTAAATTCTTTTGTTTCTGTTCTTAAATTTAGTACTAAAAACGTGTCTTAACCGTGTCATTTAGATAAAGGGAGCCTTGTTGTTATACTATTTTTATACTAAAAAAAGATATAAAGATACTCATTTTACTTAGATATTAACAGCAAAAATATAAAGAAAAGGTGGATTACATACCGGAGTTCCCATAGCCAGTTTCTGAACTTGTATTAATTTTTTATTCTAAACTCCCCGATACAAAAGGGTTGAGCGACTAATGACAAATAAATTTCGTGACGTGAAAGCATGCTGCAACTATAATCCGTGATATCTGATAGTATATTCCTTATTTTTTCTTTACTGATGTATGTATGTAAATTTCATGGTAAACTTAATCATGTCTAAGTCGAAGCAATAGAGTTAATAATAGGTTTTATACGCTAATTAGCCAATCCCCTCTTGTTTTGAAGTGATGTCAAATTCCTAAGTTTACTACACATAATAGAAGTTCCTATGAAGGGAATTTAGAGTTCTAACTATTAGTGTTAATATACTCTGAATTACCAATATAATATATAAGAAAAAAATATTCCGATTTTTATTCTAAGGTTTCTAATTGTTTCTTTTTCCTTAGTACTCAGTATACTTAATTTTATAGTATCGGTAAAAAAACTAAAGTGAAGTTATAACAGAAGCTTAATAAAGGGAAGCTTTAGGCTATAGTATGTTCGTTTGAGTTTGATAAAGAAGTTCCCTTTATGTAAGTTGTTAGTATGTGATAGAGAGAAAGTTAAGCGAGTTCTTTCATAATTAAGAATGGCGGTTATCTCTTTATAAAGTCTTTGGGGTATAAGACTACAAGCATATAGAATCCAGTTACGGTTCGGTTTAAAGGGGTCCAAGTTAATTTGTGTATTATAACAAGAATAGATTCGGTAAAGTTATAGCTTTTCCATAAATAAAATCATTTTTTTGTTTGGGCAGTCCTTTATCAATTTTAGAATTAGAAATTTTTATTAATAAAAAAGATTTTCACTTGGTAGATTTGAGGGCGACCCTCTATATAAAAAGGAGGGGTTCTCGCCAGAAATATCTTAAATACCGAGTTTGTTTAAAGTACACAAAAAAGAGCGCTCTTCTCTAGGATATTCTTCTTAAATTAGTTCAACTGATACCTACGAATACAGAGAACTCTTGGATAAACATAACCCTTACAAAATCTAATTAAGTACCACTCTGTAATTTGGGTATGCTTTTCTTTGCTTGTTAGCTACTTTACTTATACTTTTACTAGAAAAAAAAAGGGGGGATACTAAGGATCTTTCACATATCGTGTACATACAAGGGATCTACTAGAGTTTTGAGTCAAACTTTCTTTCTATTCGAAGCCTAGCCCCGTTTCAAAGGCCCGTTAAATTAAGAAGCCTCTCTTCTCTTCTATTGCAAGGTCTCACCAAACAAACAATTTTTTTTTATTAATAACTCCGCCCAGTCCCAAATAGAGTAATATATACTGAGCCTCTGTCCTCCTTTAACAAAGAAAAGACTTCTTCTTATTAACTTGCTAAAAATGAGGACTCTGATATGCTTTTACTACTTGTGGATTAAACTCGAAATAATGAAGAACCTTTGAATGAAAGCTAAACGAGCGGAATTCCTTATTCATATGAGGGATCATAGGCGGAAAGCTCTAAAGTTGTGAAGAAAAGTATGCGTTTTGATAAGATTATATAATATCGGATTTGTACTAAAAACTGGGTTACTCAGCAAGAGATTGACTAGAATACTTTAATTATAATTTAATAAATTGGCAAACTTCTAGCCTTTCCTAAACACGAATTCTCTAGGGCGTCTAAATATATACTCGACCCATAATAAGATTAAAGAATAACAAAAAGGATACTCGCAATTTATTTACAGAAATTCCTTGAGAGGGCCTCATTAGAAATATATAAACTTAAGGGTTATATAATATAAGAAAGAGGTCTCAGAAATATTAAGAAGATACCTTTCTTTTGTAAAGAGAAAGGAATCTCTATTCTAGTCTGTCTATAGTATAATACTAAACTTTTTAATTTATTGGGACCGAGAACCCACCAGTTTAAAATCAGTTAGCTTTAATCTTTTACCTTATACGTACAACTATTGTATTTTCGGGTAAACTCAAAGAACCACAGGGAATCCAGTTGTAGTTAATATGTAAAATATATTCAGTGATACTTTGACAAACAGACACAATAAAATAGTAACTTATATTTACTGAGATTTCTATACGAGGGCGTTTCGACTCTTCCTCACCAGCGAGCGGGTTTTTCCTCTTGAAAAGATAGAGAGTATTTACAACAAGGAATCCAATGAGCTATTATAAGGTTTAGAGTAAATTATAATCATAATCACCTAATAAAGATAAGGACAGCTATTATTATTATATGAAATAGAGATTTGCTTTGGTTTAAAAGGCTTTCTTATAACAGTCTACTTTTTTATAACTGCTTTCCCCTCTTATAAGGGCTCCTTTGTTGTAACGTAGTTTAGGAGTTTATCAGATACGCCCGAGAGTTTCTTAATTGGCATTAGTTACTGTGTCAACACTTATGTAAAAAAAGTACTCCTTTTGTATAATAAGTTATACGATTCCCGGCTGTGTAGAAATTGCAACACAAGAGTGTGTGTCTACTTTAGCTGTGGATTCAAGGGTAAACCTTAAAAACTAAGGGTTTAGTTAACCTGGTTTTTAAAGCTTAAAAAGCTAGTCAGTTAAGAGCTCCCTTTTTACATGAGAGCTCGTAGGCAAGCTTGTTTGGAAATGAAGTTTATAGGTTACTAGGAATAAGTTAACAAGTTACTGGAACCCTCAAATCGACTACTCTCGTTAGAATATAATTTCGGAAAGTTTGATTACAAATTTAGATATTCCTTACTTTTTAAATTACAAATCCCTATAATAATTATTTGAGAAAAATAAAACAGAGAATCGGCATTAGTTTGACTAACTTAAAAGAATAACTTGGTCCTTTGTCTAGTACTCTCCTGCTTTGAGACAGGTTCCTGTAGAACCCGGCATAGAATAAAAATCTGTTTTAGAATTAGACTTTATTACAAGAACTTAATGCTTGTTTAAACTCTTTACTTTTTTATTCATCAGAGATACTCCTAAATCCTGATTAGAAAACAATACCCAGTATAAAATCTTTATATTAATTAGTCTTTCTGTACTTAATCAAAGAGAAAGCTTTGTTAACAAAGCTTTAAAAATGAAAGAAATCGCTTAGTTTGGAGGGTATTCTTTATATGGGCTTACCTTATAAAGCCTTGTCTACTAGAAATAGAGTATATTAAATATGCTTTAAGGGTTCCCCCGCTTACTTTCTTTGCTCGGTAGGTAAGGTAATAGTTTAACGTAAGTTAAAGTAAGGGAGTCCAGGGAAGCAAATTCCTTAGAAAGTCTTTCCTAATGGGGGTTCTAAGTAAAGGGTGCTTATCGATAGCAGATTTTATTATAATAAGAATTTATAGAAAATCTAGATTATTTAATCCTTATCTTTCCCCGCGCTTTTAGTAATTTTCTTCTAAACTCAATCGTTTCCTAGAGGACGTTACTTTTAATAGTATATACATGGGTGTAGAAATGCTTTTCCTCCAAAGTGTTCCTCCTTACTATAGAGAAAACTCTAGGGTTAACTATAAAATACTCATCTTATTGTCTTTCTTTACTCTTGCGCGAAGAGCAAAATGTTGTTACAATATGACAAGTCCTGAATTTACCTCAACTTCAGAGATATGAGAAAGTATTCGATATTTATCTATAGCCTTTACATAATTAGTTTAGTACTAATAACTTCCAAAGCTTACCCATAGTATCCGAGAGAAAGGTAAGTCTTTTTACGTATAACTGAGTTTAATAGGATTTTACACGAATCTGGGATAATAAGCCCTGTTCCTCCAACTCGGGACGTGTGAAGGAAAGCGCACTTACCTTTTCAATAGAGAGCCTAACACGACATCTACTACAATAGAAAAGCAAGCTACTCCCTAATCTGGAAAACCAAAATATCCGGGTAAATACCTCCCCTGGAATTTAACAAAGCTTTTCTTAATGGGTGTATAGCTTAGTTGGTAGAGCAAGGAAACTAGAACTACTTATTCAAGAGTGCATTATCTACCAAGTTATTTCGAGATTCTCTATGTATTTGTTATCTTAGATCGGTTTTTTGTATCAAATTGCAGAGAATTTTACTATTTTTACCTATACGGGAGGTTGTTTATTTACTAGAATTCTACCGTAGCCAGCAGGCGATTAAGATAAGAGCTTCTTTTTTAAAGCACGCTTACTATTTGAAGTTTTCAGTTAAAAACTAAGCAGAATGGGGTATAGATATAGTAATTATTTAAACTACACAGCTAACTAGTATAAGGCATATCTAGAATTTCTTGATTGAAGCAGGCTATAAAAATAAAGAAAGGAGTTTTCATAATATAAGGAAATGCACTTTTCGCTGACACCACCCGTAAAAACCCCATTTTCAACGTCACTTATAGTTTTTGTACCTGGTATAAAATAATTGTTACCTCAAGCGTAATCCCGAAAGACTTAGCAGACTCTCGTTTTGTCAGCTTCTATTTGTTTAAAATTAGAACAGTAATGGCAACAAGAAACTCTAGAAAAGTCTAAATCACTCTCTATTTTACCCTCTATCTACCTACTCGGGCTCCTTCACTATTGATTAGCGATTCACTTGGGTACAAAACTCAAGGATATCAAATGTCCACGTCATTAAGTCAGAAAGAAACCCCCCCCTTGATGTAATGTTTCCTATTTTCGGGTTATCTATATCAATTATATAAGTTTTCGAAGACAAGACTTGGTTTGTGACCATTGGAGGAAGTTAATTTCCATGTAACCTGGTTATAACTAAGCTAATAAAAATTTAGAATTAAAGTATTAGTTTGAAAACTCCTAATTTTTTTATGGAATTCATTAAGCTGTTGAGTTTTTTTGAAAGGAGCCCCCTTAGCTTTTTTACTTGTCTCCTATATCTGGATATAGGTATTTAGATAAGAAGACTTTAAAGAGCTTAACCAATACCATACTAAAATTACAGGTTTGCACCAATGGAATGACTTCCCTGGATTCTCTACAAATATAACCTATCATAGTAGGAGTATACGAAATTGCTGTGCCTTTTTGATACTATAAATTGTAATAATTTTAAGGAAGTGTAAAATTTAGTAGCTTAAAGTTGTTGATATAGGGCTCTAGACTGGCATATAAAGCTTTAGCATCAACGGGTTTATCTTGATAGTTAAGAAAAATCACTAAAGAAAGGGGATTGACTTATGTACCCGGACGGCTCATAGGCTGTAGTATATTGTGTATGTAGTTGTCTGAAAAGTAGCTTGATGAAATAAACCTGATTTTAGAATTGGTTTTGTAGCAAGCTAAAAGTAATTTGGGATCCCCTGGAAACGCTGGGAAGTGCGGTCCTTTAAGATCAAGGGCGGTATCCTTATGCGAGTTTTTGGTTAAATAATCTTGCAATTGAACTTTTACGTAATTATGAGGAGTTCTTCTATTTTTTCTCATCTTTGTGCTTGCCCACCTCTTTTTATTCTCTAAATTGTACAGTTAAAGGCTAAAAGTATGTTTAGCAAACACGTGCAAGTCGCTAACTTTGTGGGTACGGGGGTACCCGATTCTCGTGTATAAAATTTTATATTACAAGAGTCCTTATAGTATAATGTTTATAGCAAGACTTCTCTTGAAAATCTGATTAAAAAAAGTAAAAAAAAACTAGAGTATTAAGAGAGTAGTACCAGCTGTTTTTAAGGTGAATACTCAAGTTTAGGAGTGCTCATTAGTGTTAGAAATTCTTAAATAGAAATCAAAATTTTTAATAACTTCAGATCTAAGCCCGTCGAGTCGAGGAACTTAACCCAGAATGAAGAAAAGAAATTGGAATTAACATTAACCAGTGGTAGATCAAAGTAATATAAGTCCCAATTTGTGGGTTCAAGTCCCCTTACAATTAACGACAGGCCCCTTAACGAATCCCCCCAAAATTTCACTTAGTATAGTAAAGAACCCCTATCTTTCATTGAAAAACTAACAGGTTGATAACCTGAATCCGAGTAAGTTTGACGCAAAATACAAAAAAGTTGTCGATGTCAACTCTTGCCCAGATTTCTTATCGGTAGGACACCGGCGTCATACATCTAAAGGCATTGGTTCGAAGCCCGCTCAAGTCTAACCTTTTGCAGAATACCGTAACAAGGATTTTCCTTTGTTCTGAAGTCGAAAGCCAGTCGTTCTTAGATTTTGAGTCCTTTTAAGCCAAATCCCCCTTTTCGAGTCTCTATAGATATTTGCAGAGTTGATTAGTCTATTCTTTATCCCTGTAAAAGCTTTATAGGTCTAAAGTCCCTGAGTCATGTTATTCCAATGCAGTACATAATCGCATAAGTGAACGAACTCCTTTTCCTGACAAAAGAAGAGATCTCCGACCCAAGGATCCACCTGAAATTAGGGGTTTTCCGCTGCTTTACTAGTCTTGTAATTTAATAAAAAATTGAACCTTTCAAGAATTAACATATTCTGTTTGGGTAACCTGTTACTAAATAAAAGCCAGCTTTAGCTTAGCAAGTATACTACAGCTTAATGATGAGGCATAGGAAAAGAATTCCTA
This sequence comes from Pelargonium cotyledonis, assembly GCA_036897625.1. Classification (NCBI taxonomy): domain Eukaryota; kingdom Viridiplantae; phylum Streptophyta; class Magnoliopsida; order Geraniales; family Geraniaceae; genus Pelargonium; species Pelargonium cotyledonis. Next base: position 12,977 of record JAYMTA010000002.1, read on the forward strand.
GTATCTCTTGTTTAGCTGGACGCAGTTTACAAGGAGATAAAGAGCTTAGATAGAATTGAAACTTTAGTAAAAGTATACTGTTAATGTCACATTAGCGAATGGAAACTTGTCAAAGAAGGTGTCCGAGTTCTTATTCGATACTATAAATCCAGGGTCTCTCTTATTGAGGGTTACTTTTTATCCAGTTGTTAGAACCTAATAGAAGTCCCTTAATTTAAGTTTAACTAAAAGGGGCTCGTGTACAAGAAGCTTAAACCCCGAGCCTAACAAAAAGAATACTTAGCTACAAAGACTGGATTTTAGAGGTAATTAAAGTAAGCCCTAAGACTCAGCCCGTTTGTATAGGAAGGGCTATAAACTAGAGTGCCAGTTATCCCAAGATACGCTTTAATGGGAACCCTTGTGATTAAGGTTTCGCTTATTAAGCCCTTATTACTTTAAAAAGGTTTTTAGACTGTTACTTTCCATTCAGGTATGTATATTCCTTGTCTTTGCTTGAGAAACAATACACTTAACAAAAACGATGCAAAGAGCAGGTTTAATGAAGAGGGAGCTCCTCTATTCTCAACAGGCTCTCCTAAGTACCAGAACAAGAATTCCTTACAGATGCAAAAATTAGATATAAATTGGTGTTATATACATGAGTCTAGTAGGTATGTAAATATAAGTTTAATCCAAATTCGAGAAGTCTTTTATTTACAAAACTAAAACCACCCGTTTAAGTTATAAGTTTTATAGAGTCATTAGAACAGAGCACTGCTTAACTAAAAGGCATCAAAAAGGTAACCTGTTTAAAGAATAGTATCAAGGAACTCGACGGATTTCACGCAGTACCCAAACCACCTTTATTCAGGCTTAGCTACCAAATACCCAAAAGTAGCTTGTAAAATGGATCCTAGTAAGAAGTCTTTTTAGTTTTTTGTAGTAAGTTTTTTTACAGTAATTCCAAGAATTTGCACAGGTTTTATATCGTTGTGTGTGAGAAAGGGCTCAATAAAAGTATTGACAATTAGAAGGGGTTCCTTTATAAATCAAGGACCGCGTACTCAAAATTAGTCTAATATTAATATTAAGCTTCTCAAATACGAACCAGGGTATCCCCACATATTTAAATAAGGTATTCTTTACCGGGAATAACTTATGTCTTGATCTCGAGGTTTCTTTAATTTATTCTTAAAGTGTGTATTCATGATATAATGTATGCCTACTTGCACGGAATAATAGGAATGTCTGATAACTAAAGTAGTGCTATTTATGTTCGTGTTGATTCCTAGTTAGGATAGTAATGGAGTTGTTTTAGTATACCGATTTTTAAGGGTTTTCTTACAACTTGTTTATATTGCAAAAAGAGTACTAGTTAAACGGTGAATTGCTGTAAAGCATAACATAAGTACAAATTCCTTATCTTAGGCGAGCTCTCTATAATGACCGGGGGTTTGGGCACTTCTAATCCTCGCTTTCTGCGCGGTGTTTATGCTCCAATCTCTCGGGGGCTTTCCTTGAGAATTCGCTGATATAGATTTGAGTTTTATGTACAGGGATCGCCTACATCTCTTTAAAATGAATCTTGGAAGAGCCCATTTGCTTGTTTAGTACGTTAAAGAAACAATATGGATTAAATTCTGGAAAACCGATGTTAAAAGTTAATAAATAACAAATTATATACGCTAAATAGCAAAACTAACCGCAAGCAGAATAACCACTAATGAAATAGGTGTCCTTACCCTTAATTAAACTTAACTAGTCTAGGAATTGGGTATATAGTCGTATGTAGGATCTCTCAATAGCCCCTTTCAAAAACCTTACATTTAAACATGCTGTGCGCTCTCTAGTTTTCTATTTGTTATGTCACCTGTACACCCCTTCTCTACCAACTTGATTAGAAGCCTTACCAACTTCCCCAACCCTCAAACCGAGCTAATCTCCTTACGCAGCCCACTCATGACTAACTGTCCTAGACATGTGATCCCACTATCAAGCCTTCTTGTCTAGATCCGAAGAATACTGGTTTATTCATTACCTATTGCAGCTAAAAAATTGGATCTTGTCCTAACTTTATATACCCGAGTTCTCACAAGGAGGATCCTGTGCAATTGGGGTTCCTCCGCGTTTACAGAAACAAATCGAGTAGTACTTTTCACGAATTAAGAAACTGGAAATGGTTTACGCCTTTTAAACTTTCTTAAAGATTTCTTAGCTTATACTTTTTAAGCTCTGAGATCTTCTAATGGAATTAGTAACTCCCCACTTTTCTCATAACGAACAACCAAGGTTCAACTTTTGAAATCAAAAAATGAACCTCTGGATTTGAAATCACTGCTATATACCAGGTCAGGCCCATACTTTACGACAACATTCTGTAGTCTTAATAAGAAGGAGAAGGGTTTAGTTGAGGATTTACCCGGTGTGAGATATACCATTTTTTCGAGGAACCCTAGATGCTGTCAAAGTCAAGAATCGTTAACAAGGGCGTTCTAGTCCGTTGTAGATTCTTATCCAAGTGTATCATTCTAATGTGGTGATAGGGCTTGAAGGTTAGGACTCTTCGTTTTGTTGTTTAACCGAGGAATAAACTATCAAAGTGTCAGTACAAGATTTTTAGGGAATACCTGGATGTTAGAGAAACAGAGTCCCTTATCCTTAGTTAGGCTAGGCTTGAATTTAGCTAAGTTAATATATATCTAGGTCATTAGGAGACTTCGTTTATGAGTTTGTGTTTTGTGTTTAAGGATTTTCTGTAATCGCGCTTCTCTTTCATAAAGAGTGTTGGGAACTTGGGATTCCCTTTCAGAAAAATAGAGTAGTATTTGAACCAGCGTGCCCCTGATTTAATGTGTAACTATTTGACTTAATAGTTTTAGTAAACAGGTTTCTTTAGTCAAAGTAAAGTTGTTTTTTAAAAGCCGAGGTTGTATAATTAAAATATTAAAAGCTCCTTTTCTAAGGGTCCCTATTTGTACTCCTGTAGAAAGGGTAACCTCTTGACTTTATATCTAAGAAATATCCCGGGATCGTTTGTTTTATTAAAAGAGTATCCACCAACCATCCCTTACTTTAGGTTCCAGACTTTCCGCGAAGTGTACTTCAATAAAAGAGACTAAAATTTTTATTATACCCCCTATTATTGAATTTTCCTATCTGAAACAAGATTGACTTTATTTACTTCTTCCTCACAGAACTAGTAAATAAACACTTTTAGTTGGAAAAAGCATCTCTAATTATTTAAAAGGATAAGTAAATATAATGGAGGATTTCTTTTTTACTAGACGGGAATTCTGCTAAAATTATAGAGTATAGTATACATAATTGCAAGCGCTTTCTTGATACTGAGTAAGGAGGTGTGTTAGAGATTTCACGAGTTCGGGAATACGCTAAAAAAGGTACTTTCATTCATGTTACAGTAAGGATATAGGTAAACACGAGTACATACTCTCCATATAGGGATGCTTAAAAATAAGGTAAACAAAAAGCCCGCTTCTCCCATTCCGGAGGAGTTCCTTAAGATATCTTATCTCTTGTCTCATATTAAAAACCTCTTATGAACCTTGCTATCCCCCTTGTCTAAAATTTCCTAGATGGAAAGCTTATAGCGAATTTTATCTAAATAACACGGGTTCAAGTCACTGAATATCTTCAAAAAAGCATTTCTTATATATCTTGAACTTTTCAAAGAATTATGCAGGGCTACACTTTAGTATATATATATATTATTTCTTGCTTTTTAATAAGACTTAGTAAGGATAAGTAAAGGGGCAGGGATACTAAGGCTCCATATTAGTTTATTACGGGTTAGGAGTCTTTAGACCTTTTGGTCAAATAAGGTTCTTCTATAAAGCAGATAATATTAGGGGTTTTCAACGCTACATAATAAGTCCCCACCCAGGACTCTCCTAAATTTAAATGATATATAATTTTTATTAGGAAAGTAGGGGTATCCTCTATTTAAAAAATTCAGGGAAGTTTTTAAGGGCTTTTGCGAAAGCGCGAGGTATGCCTTTCCTAAAATAGTTTACTGAATGTATTATTTGAAATTTTAAGAGTTCTTAATAATAATCAAATGGAAATGTCTTGGCATACAAGTTTATTTTATACTTTATCCCTAAGAAATGAAGTGACAAATCCTCAATAAAGCCTCTAAATATAGATTAAACTAAAAACGTAAAAACTAAATAAAAGTCTATCTCTCTTTGATTTCTTAGGAACTCGGCGTAGCTCGTAATATACTTACTAGGAAAACACATGGCTAAGTACGGCCAATGACCAAGGTTATTCCCTATTTTAAGAATATATGATGAGGAGCTGCGGCTCTAAATCAACTGAATTTCGGGGAATTGCAGAGTTTCTATATTTATGGTTTCAGAAACTCGACTAAACTGAACAAGCTCTTTCTTGTTACAATAGGAATTTCTCTGTATGCTCTCTCAGTATTGGCTTGGGGAGGTAATTGTGATATGTATATTTGTGCTTCTCATTTCAGGGAGTCTGACAAATACTCAATAAGTTTTCCCCGTATTAATTAGGGTCTCTAAAGCTTTAATTTGAATCAATTCTATATGCTAAGCACTCACTTATAGTATAGGGGAGGGGTAGCCGAAGAAATCCTGAATTGGGCACTCCCCTCAAAAGCAATAGATAGAGATCATAGGAAATAGGAGTCGAACCCATACATGCGGATTCCATGAACCAGTGCTTTACCGCTTCGCTATATTCCACAAACTGTCAATACTTACTAGTCATAAAATAGAACTACTCTTTACTAAAGAAACTACTTAGGAATACGAGATACTATTTCATTTTATAGTCTTCCTTATGCTTGTGAGAGATTGCACATGATATACAGCCAGTTCTGCAATTTACGGTAGCACATAAGTCAAGTTCTATTAGAGGAGTACGAACTTTCTTTAGTAACAATTAAAAAAACTTGTTTCTCTACAGAGTATCCCTTAGTTTTAATAGGACAAGTTTACTTTTCGTTTTTGCTTTCATTTCATTATCCAAGTTAGTAGCTTGGTAAAGACTGCTCTATAATTACTAGGGTTCCTTTTTCAGATTCTTTAGAAAGAGTTAAGAAAGAGTTTAATAAAATAAGCGCTTTGATTAACTAAGAGTAGTAGTAGTTGTAGCTAAATTACTAAATATAAGTACTAACTCCCTTAGAAAGAATTGATGAATCTGGGAATGGTAGCCCTTGGGACTAGCTATTGAATTGCTTTAATTGGTAACCTTTTTTAATTTTAGAAATTGCTGTTAGATTGGAATACCAATAGACAAATATAGGCCTATAGTAAACTAGTGCTCTCTATAACATAACTTAGAAGTTTCGGCGTAGGAATACTCACTTTATCTTCTGTATTTTTTTTGAAGACGTCGGGGTATAAGGGTTTGCTGGGATACACAGCTTTTTATCATGATGATATATCCGGATCGCTATAATAATAACCTTAATATTAGTTATTTTTGGGCCTATCATCCATACTTAAGTTCTCTTCTAATTGTGGTGTAAAGGATAACTTAGCTTAGAGTAGACCAAAAACACCAAACAAAATAAGGAGGCTTGATCCATACAAAAGGTTATGTAGAAAGCGGATCATAAGATTTTTTGTAATATATAAATAGCTACCGACGTAGTGTTGAGCCTATTGACTTATATTTATTTACTTTCATTTGGATATTGATACTCAAGAATCCTGCTTCTGTTGGGACAGATTCTTAGTGGCTCTCTTTTCTGGTTTCTATTCTATGGAGGATCATTGCCTTTTCCAGAATACAAAACAACAAGGAACCCCCTTAGGCATTTCTATTTGTAATTGTTAAGTTTTGCTACTAAAACCGACCCTTGTGTAACTTGATATAACTTATTTTACTACAGCGTAGGGCGTCCTAAAGAGTGCCTTTATAAGCTAGTTTAAGGCCCAACGAGTACATTTTCGTTGAAGTTCTATATTACCAATAAAATGACTTGACTTTATCTAGGGAGTCCTGCGCTATTTCTTTGGGATCAGATCAAGTCATTTCAGTAAGAGTTGGAGAAAAGGGTTTCCATTTTAGGAAGTAAAGGGGAATTCAAGCGTTTCTAGCTTCTTACAGGATCATAAGAAATTCTATAACTAGGGTCTCAGTACCTAGGGTTCCTCATACTTCTACTTTAGTCTTAGTCTTATACAGCCCTGTCTCTTAGTTTGAAACCCAGTAAGACATTTGTTATAAAATCCCTTACCTAATATGAATTACTCTGCAACACGAAATTCTTACCTTGAAAATGACTTTCGAAAAAGCTCTCAGGATTTCTCTTTCCTTGTCTAAAACCTCCTTTTAGTTAGGGTTTACTTTTTTATAAATTTTGAGGAATATCTAAGACTTAAAATCCCAAAGAAATAGCTGCTGCTTTTGTTATTATGATTCCCTAGTGACTTATTACACTAGATCCAGGCTTATAAGAAAAATACAACTTCATTTTTTGTTTGCTACTAAAAATTACTTATCACCTTGAGAGAAGAAGTGTAAGCTATACAAGCGGAATTCTCTAACTATCCCTACTTTATGGATCCATCCGGAAACAAAGGAAGAAGTGACCTCTTCCTTAATAAATACTTTAACTGATGTTTTACTCTTTATAGAAGATCCCTGTTTCTTGTTAGCATTTACCTGTGCAGATTAGAAAGGAAAGAATCCTATTTGATTGACAAGACTTCAATTCTACTTTCCCTGAAATCTTGTTTCATTTAACAACTGAAAAAGCTTAGTCCCTCCCCCTGTCTTGCTGAATCCCCTTAAAAATTCACTAACTATCTCTTCGAAATTCCTTTTATGTTAATCCTGTACTTGAAGCCTTTGTAAAAATATATGGTAGAGTAAGCCGCCCCCTTTTACTTCTTACTATTACCTGCTCTAAACTTGTACGCACATTGAAAAAACTATGTCACCAGATGGAGATCTTTGTCACAATAACTTGAACTTATACTTTGTACAGAGAATAAAGTATCCATGCTTTAATTCTACTACTTTTTACTATTATATATATGCGAAAAAAGAATTTTATAAATAATTAATTAATACATAACAACAAGTTAGAACCTACTCTATTATATTCAACCCATGCCTTGAATATCTTGTAAAAATATGAAGACAAAGTTTATTTATAAAGCCCTGAGCCGGCTTTAGTAGTTATACTCTTTAGTACAAAAATCGGGTATTTAAGGTCGGTCAGGTCAAAAAGCTTTTTACACTGCTTTTCTTTTTGCTTATTCTTCAGTTAAAAAAGGGCTTAAGGAGAGTGTAGTAATAATACGGTTTACTGTAGTTTTTAACTTTTCCTTTTAAGAACTATTTAAAGGTAGCCGCCGGGCTCCGTGTATATGGACTATACTATTTTCCTTACTCAAAAAGACCAGTGACCCCCGTTGAACCCACGTCCGTGCGGTTAACAGTCGACTGCTCTACCAACCAAAAATTACATCCCAAAAGTAAGAAATATTTAATATAAGGTGAAAAAGTTTTTAATAAAGCTAATCCAAAACGAACCCGTTTTTCTAGATACATAATTAAAACGCGTAGCTTTTAGTATTTTGTCCGAGTTAGGAGTAAAAAGTTAAGGAGATGGTATGGTGTACAATAAAGACACCTATACAAACAAGGCATATAAGATACATCAAATTAGTCAAGCTAAGGAATTCCTACCTTTAGATCGTTATTAAAGGTATATTATAGATTCGGTGCCATATAAGTTCTGACGGATCTAAGAGATAAAAGGAAGGGTTCTAGCCGACGAATTCTTACGCTAAGCGCATCTTAAATCCGGGAGAGGCCGGAGTGTTTTTTCAAATGGATTCGCACTTAAGCTAAAGACTCGACGGGGAATCTAGGTTTTCTAATAACAAATATAGATAGAGTCACACTTACCTTTACTTTAGGCGTTAATAAAGTTGTATAAGCTAATACGGAACTCTTGTACAGAAGAAAAAACCGCATAAAAATTTTATTCAATAGTACAGAATTCCTGTCCCTTAATTTACGAGAGCTCTTACAGACTTTAAAAACTAATTATATATATATTTAAGAAAAAGCCCCTATCTAGTTAAGGTAAGTCTTATCCCAGAATTTTGAAATTTTCTTTCTTTTGTATATATCTCCAAATCACCTAAGGTCAAGTATTTCAGGTCATAAACTCCTCTTATGGGTACCCCTGGTAGTTTCAAATATATAGGAGATAGACTAGAAATTCTTTCGTCTTTATTCTTTTAGCAGCTAAACTAGGAGCTTCTGAATAAACAGGTCCCGCTTTCCTCAGGTGTACGGCTAAAGAATTGATTCTATTTCCAGCCGTTTTGCGTCACAAATTAAATTAAGTTCCAAAAAATTCGTGTACAAGATAAGTCAATAAAGAGATCCCTGTTCTACTAGGAAATTGGTAAATACAGCTACTTGAGTACTTGAGAGGTTCAAGAAACAGGTTTCATTTATAGGGTTTTGTCCTATTTATTTTGGTTTTTGCTAGAGTCTGATTTACTAAACTCGTTTACATTTATGAAAAGCAACTATCGTATAGACACTACTAACTACACCTAGTCCAGCAACCTTGTGAAGGCGGTGCTTAAGGTAAAGCCAAATTAAACGCTTTGTCAACTAGTTCTTAAAGATACACTTATTTGTAATTGAGGAGTCTCTGAGCTGAAAAAGTTACAAAATTTATTAAACTTGTCTTGCTCAAGTGAAATTAAAATTATTTAGGAATTTCAAGCATACAAGAATAATTAGGAAAAACTAACTCCTTTAAGGGAACCCTGGTCTGCCTGATATAAACTAAAAGACAAAAAAGATTGCCAAGAGCGCTCTATTATTACTAGGAGAATGCTGTATTAACAAAACTCTTGAAAAGGAAAGGTAAGTGTTCCTCAGGTTCTTTTATTTTACTCAAAACTTCTTTGGTCGTATTATAAGGAACTCGGTTTAGAAATCTGAAGGTATTTTCAATTAAGTCCTTGAAAACTTTTAAGAACCCGTCTTGAAGTTAAAAATTGTAATACACGTATCAAATATTTTGACTCCCCATATTATCAAAGATTCTGGTATAATGACAACGTAAAAAAAGGCTCATGCTTATCTTCGAAGCTTACTACACAAGGGTGTCTCTTAGTTTGAAATTTGACTATTAAAGGGATTCTATTTAGACTTTTTAGATTGAATCGGTACAAAAGAAATTTTGGGGTTCTTGGTGCCCTAGATTTTCTAGAACCCTTTTTGATTATAAAATAGAGAATATTCTTGACATACCAAATAAAGGTAAAAAGGCTCTTAAACATTAATATCAAAATAAAGAGGCTGTAAGTATAGGTATTAAGTTGAGTTAGTTTTTAGGTATGAGATCCCATCCCTGGCAGCGCCACCGGGAGGTGTATCCTCTAACAGTATACTTATTTCTTTAGAAAAAAAAAAAACGGGAACCTAATTGTCTCGTTTGCCGGAATATTACCTATTTAGTTACCAAGTGATACTAAGGCTGGTGGGTTTTCGCCGAGTTTCAAGAAGTTATTCCAAATTAACGAAAGATTAATTTTTAAAAAATGTCTGCAGAGGGAGGTATCTACCCTTTTCTGATATTCTATGAAACAGGGATCCTTATATTATTAGATTTTATTGCAAATCGACAAGTTTGAGAGTACTGACTAGGAGAACAGGATATTATTTCCTTTGCTAATGAAAAACTAGCAGGGTTTGTCTCACAGTATTCGTCGACGATATACCTACGGATGCCCTTAAAAAGCTAAGAGATTGACTGCTTTAAAACTTTAGTAAATATCGAAAACAGGGTATCAAACTCTCATAAACCTAGTAAGAAAAAGGGTTTCTATATCTCTCGATAGACAGTGCTTAACAAAAATAGAGTAAAAGCTACCTTCTCTAACAATATACATAACTGAAGTATCATGTACACAGTAGGTTTGTATGTGCCCGATCTAAAAAGACTCTTTCTTGAGGAAATCTTCTGTTTTAACTCAGAAATTGTATTTGTATTGAAGGAACTTATGCTATCTCTTGCCTATTTCTTCATAGGATTCTTTTTGGTCACAACCCACTTGGAACAGAACACATGTAAACTAAAAAAATCAGACAGGTTCGGGATAACTAAAAGAAATTATAACTTGATTCTGAAGATTTAGATTTCGATACCAGTTAGTTTGAGAACTTCTCGTATCGGGTAAAAGAGAACTCTTTTGTGATTTACAATCATTGTATTTTAATATATACCTATTCCAACAGAGAATGCTCTACCGAACTGTTTCAAATTATAAAAGGTGCTCTAGAGATTTCTGATTAAATTTGATATAAACTTTGAAATCAATAACAATTTTTAACTTATCAATATCAAGGAGATACCTATCCGAATGCCTGTTACAACCTATATTCCCTTACTGAAAAGAGTATAACTTTAAAATAAAAAGTAAAATAAAAACACACCGAGGAGTCCTAGTTGTCATAACCCAAAGGAATGTGGGCTCTGCGCCCTTACCATGCAAATGTTAACAAAGAGGCAACCCCGTAGATTCCTTCTTAACAAGTGCTATCTGACATCCTTAACAAGGAAGGCCTTAGAAATGTAATTCCACTTTTAGATACAAACCAATTTAAAGGTATTTAAACTATATTGTTTTAGTACACTAATTTACGTACAATTATAAGAGAGTACTTTTACTACTTAAATTAACAACTTTTAGTTTCTCAGTTAAGTACAGAGCTCCTATAATACTTAATAGAACTTGTAACGAATCTCTTAATAAAGTTTATAGAAATACGGCGTAAATAAATATCACACCCTAAAATTTCAATTTCAATCCAAGTACTCCTCGCGCAATATAGTTAATACAAAAAGGGCAGGTTCAAAGAAGCAACTCTGGGTAATCTGATGGATATAAAAAAGGATATAAATGCCTTGCGGGTCTGCCTTTAATTTGACCCTCTTAAGAGAGCTTTGACCCCATTTGAACCAACAGCTTTCGCATTGAAGACATGCTGTTTTAACCTCAAATTAATTAAGAGTTTTGCTTAGATATTGAACTCCTAAGTAGTATTTAGATTATCTGTAATTTACATTCTTGCTCTGACTTATTTATAAATAATATTTATAGTAAACCTGACTCCTGCCTTATTACTAAAATGTAATAAGCCCCTCCCCCTTCTTTGCTTTCCCCCCGGCATTTCCTAGACTAATAGGGTCTACTCCTATTAAAGACTAACAAATAGCTTATCTAAAACCAACGGATTTACCTGTAATAAAGGGTTAACTAATAAAGGTTGGGCTCCAGAACATATATATAAGAGGGCGTTTTATGATTAGTCTAATAGTAACACCTATAAATTATAGGTTCCTTTCCAAATTTTTAGTAATTAGCAAAAGGGTCCGTGGAATTCTAGTACAAAAAACAAGAGACTCCTTTATATTAATAAGTAAAGCAGCATCAATCTTCACTACGCGGAGAAGGAGAGTCTAAATTCCTGTTTAATGGCAGAAGCAGGGAAACTTATACAACAACTCCCCAGAAAAGAGGGGGCAGGCTCGCATAAAAGGATAACCAAGCGAAATCTTTCCAGGGTCGAGTAGTAGCCTATAATTAAGTTTTTGATTTATCATTATATACATAATATACGTTCCCCCAATTTCAATCATGTAACTATTCTCATCTCATTAACCTTATAAAAAGACTCTATTTTTTTAGTAAATAGCTCATGAAGAATTGGCTCTCATAAAGCGCGCGGTCGAAAACACATATTATGAGAGATCCGCTCACAAGGACTATGACACGTGAAGTCCTTATTTTTTGTTGTAGTTTATTTCTATTTTTTGGACTTGTTTTGACTCGTAACCCTTAATCAAGCATTTGATCTTATACTGGATTCACTTACTTTTTACACGATTGGCTTTTGGGGTACCCCTCACCCCTAGCTCTATTAACTCTGGAGGGAACTCCGTTTAACTAGTTTGCCCTTGTCCTTGTATAGGAAAGCATTTTAGAGCTTTCACAACGTAGGTTATTTTACCAACTAAGCATAAATTTAGGACAAGAAATCCAGGTACTTTAAGCTTAAGGTCATAGTTATCCATCCATGGTGAGATCCTATAAGTGTAGAGCTAATTGGAAATGTAGACTTATTTTAATGTATACTTCTAGGAGTTAGTTAACTCAGGTATTTCATTAACAGCCCACTTCTTACCGTAGAAGGATTTCCTGCTTAGCATACACCAAAGTACTTTATTAGCAAATGTACAGGCTACAATACTTAATAAAAGAAGTACCACTCTAAAGATCTTGATAATGTATGTGCGAGAGCCCACTTTTATAGTTAGTAGATTTTAGGACTATCTCCAGGCTTTTGGATAGCTTGGGTTATAAAAATTAGGGTAATAACTGGAGCTATTTATAGTTTTGAAGTACCGTTTTTGAAGCCTAAGTTGTTACTGTAAATCTTTACGTGTTCCTTTGTTAGGATTTGCCTACAAGTTTTCACAAGTGATACGAAATAGGAAGAATACTTGTAGTTATAGTAACTCGAATCTAGTAAGTATAATATTCCTTGTTTTATTTAGTATGTCGAGTGGTTAGAACACAGGTTCCTGAAATTGGCATGTAAAGGTTCAAGTCAAGTGATGATCAAAACTCAATACTCGTCAAACTGAGCTATCTCAATAAATTACTTTCTAAATTATGTGTATTTGCTTGAAAAAGTAAATTTCTTATGTTATCTAAAATAAATCTTGTCAAGTTCATAGAATAAGACTTCCATAAACGAATGGTTAAATTTAGATAAAGTCTTATCCTAAAAATTACTAGCGGTTTAGTCGTTTAAAGTACACTACATTAAGCAAACCTATGGAGTCAGGTAAAGTAAAGGGGTTTCTCTAATAAAAGGCCCTTGCTTGGTATAGATACAAGACTATTCACAAGAAATAGTTATTACTATATCTTAACAGAGACTCACTTCAGTTATGTAAAAAACTAGAACTTTTATACTAAGAAATGAAAAGGATTTCTCTTTTTCTATACGAATTTATTGGACTTTTTATTTATCGTTATCGGAATATAAAGAATTCGCTTATAAAGTAAACATCGGCTTATTCTTAAGCTAAGATGTAAACAAAACTCTATTACTTAAACACCTAATTGCAATACCTGGTATTAGCCGAGAAAACTTGAGTTTAAATTCTATATTTACCAAAAAAAGAGGTGTTACTTTACTTCTGAAAGTTAGCTTTTGCTTTTGAATTTAAGTTTTTAATATTTGCTTTTTAAACTAATTACTAGAAATTCCCTTCCATTTGTTTCTTTCCTTGGTTAATTAAGGACTGGCAGGTAATACCCCCAACAACTTTTAACTTTACTCTATTTACACTAGATAAGATCCCCAGAAGGCAACCCGGTTTAATCCCTTATAACTAATAACTAAGTAAAATACCTTATCTTGCAAAATCAACTTAATTGCTATCTCAAAAGCCAGAATATCTAATCCAGTGCCGCGCCCTCTAAAAAGAAGTTCTTACAAATTCTCTAATTATACGATTACTGCTTTTACTATCCTGTATCCTATTAATTGCTCTATAAAAAGCATTACAAATCCCAGAATAAAGAGAATTTACAACTAAAAAGATTCCTAAGTCTTTGAAGAATTTCATTCATTATACCTTATTAGTAATTTAATTATCTAGATCTCAAAATATCCAGATTGTGTAAAGCTTGCCCTTAATTTCAGACATGTATAAGACCCTTGCATTAGATTCAGAGGGAAAGATACTCAGGATAAAACCCCAGAGCTGCTAGAGTATGAAAAAAAAAGTATAAGAAAGTTCCCCTACTAAGTAAGGGCATATATAATTGGGGAGGTACATAAAATGATTTATTAGATTACACTAGTACTAGATCAAAATATTAGGCAAACTATAGTCTGAGTCATATTTGTTTAAGCGCTCCTCTGTAAAAAGGGTTGCATTATATACCGGGATTACGAAGATATAAAAAGCTCCTTACTAATTATATTCTTGAAAACTTTAACTACTTAGGGGGTTTCTAGGGAATAGGGAGCTCTGTCCCTGCCCATCCACTTTTACTTTCGTTCCCCTCTGTAGTTAAGTAAGTAATACAAGTACTCTTCCCTTTTGTACAAGCAAATAACAGATAGAATCGGAATTAAAAGAATCCTATTAGGGCAGTAATTCTATTTTAAATTAGATTGACTTTCAGCGGATCGACCAGTGCTTATGGAATTCTTATAAAATAACTAAAGCTTTGTACCGAAGAATAAAGTTATCCTATGACAAGAATTTCCTAATAGAATAAGCTATTCCCTTCTAGAATAGAATTGCTTTTGAAAGAAAAGCCAAGGGTTCAAGTGCCACCGGATGGGGACCTAGGGAAAGACTCCAAAACTCAACTAGACTTCGCAATGGGAGAATTCGCTTCTTACCCTGGGAACTAATGGACTAAACAACTAATAATCCAGACACTCAAGAAAAGACCCTATCAGGGCACCGCCCACCAATAAATGAATGAGACAAGGATTCATAGGGCACCCCTAGCTTCGACAGTTAGAGGAGGGTCATATACGTTATATAAAACCCGCAAAAGCATTCCCAAAGCAAGAGTTATGGGCCCTTTTCTGGAGTCACTCAAAGTTACTTTCTTAATTAGTATGGTCTATTTCTTCCTTTTTATCGAAGTAATTTTTATCCTACTTTTACGAGTACAGCAGATACTAAGCTTCTATTAGCAACACTTTCTTCTTGACTTATTTTAATAACACTACCCTGATATAAACCCTGCTTAGGAGTACAAATTCCTTTCAGTTTAACCCACCCTCCAACTCCCATCCATGAAAGAACAACAAGAACAAGCTCCTTTTTTTTTTTAAGGGAAAGAGGACTCACATGAATAGCTTGCGGATTCTAGTATAGCACTTACCTCATTAAAAATTTTAAGGTAATAAATAGGCATTGAAGCTCAGTGGTAGAGCGGGAGCGGGGCTGGTCATAGGTTTCCGATATTTATGGTCCTTATAAATGGGTCTTGCTTTAAACAAAAGAATGTCGCTTAGATTTATTCTTTCTTATAATAGGGTAATTCTAAGTAATTAGAGAATTTCCACTAGATATAGTGTTCAAAATCACTAAGAAAAACTTATGCTCACAGCTTGAGATAAGAACTGTGTCGGAATATGTCTGGATTTTTTATACTCTTGATATTTATATAAAAGAAATTCTTCCATCTGGATCATGAATGCCTTGTCTTGTGAGTCCGGTTAGTCTTTGTTTTCTAAATTATATAATATTTATTATGATATTGAATTAAGAATCACCCGAGTTTTATGAATTAGGGGATATATTTCTTTTTGTTAATCTTTAAAAATCCAAAGTTCGAAAGCAAAAAGAAACGTTTTAAGATATTTAAAAACTTTTATTCAATTGACTGATTCTTAAAGTAAGATTAAAATTATATCTATGTTCTAGCTCATTCTATTTCATTGACACACTTTACCCTTTTTAGATATCTAAGCTGACTAGCTAGCAAAGAGTCAGGAATAATGGATTCCTTATTCCCTCAACAGGTAATCAATGATTGAGCTTGTGGGAAAATCCTTCACTTTACTTTTTGGTAAAAGCGGTTCTATTTTACCTAACTCTCGGTTAAGCCCTACAGGATTCATTTCCTACGAAAGAGCACCCTTTATTCTAAAAAACGGGCTCTAAAGCAGTGCAGTGTTGTATTCTCTTTTATCCCCAGGAGCCTTACTAAATTGTTTTTTACTAGTCCCGGTTACCCGAAGGGAAAATGTATTTACTTAATCAAGTATTTCCTTACCAATGTGGAATTCCTTCTATTAAATAGGAGTACTTCAAACTTAGTCATACGCAGGTTTTTTATCAAACTTAACTAAAAGCAAGCTTATGTTTACGTTAGCAAATAGTATCTTGGATAAAAGTAAGATTTTTGATCCTAGATGTATTTAAAACTCTTCTTTCTAGTATAGCATAAAATGATTGTAAGTGCACAACGTTATAACCGAATTAGACTTATAATCATCATAGTAACTATACCTAGTAGGGATTCCTTTATCAAATTTGTTGTGTACAGAAAAGCTGCAATCGGGTTCTGTGGGGGTGAGGGAAGATAAGAAATTCTTACCTTTTTTTAGAGAAAGCAAGGCGGATCTATAAATGGAATTACGGGATCTGTATAGATATAGTATGGATTCTTAGTTTTTTGGAATTCTAATGTGAGAGAGAAAGAAATCCTGTTTGCTTTTAGAAGAATATATCTCTAAGAAATTAAATCGCCAGACCTCAATTATTTTTCCTAATGATTAATTCATTTTTAAGATTAATACTTTATAAAAAAAAAAATGTACTACACCATAAAAGATACAAAAAAACTTGTAACAGGGTATCCTCTCCTATAGAAAAACTTAGTCTTAGTTAGGTTGGAATCTTCAAGTCTTTTTCTCCTTCTTTATAGAAAATCTAGCGGTTTGAACAAGGGGAAGTACGGGACTCCCATGTGGTACGGAAAAGAAGTTTTAAAATGAGTCCTTAGTTGAAACCTTTGCTGCTTAATCTTCTACCAAAAAAGGGCATATCTGTAGCGGTTTCGCAAGTTTTAGGGTTTTGCGCTCCCTTGGGCGAGTAGTGAGTGTGGTGGATACTCATTAATTATTGATTTTCCTTCTACTTTAATATCCACGGCAAAGAATATACAAATAACTTTGAGCTCCTGCCTAATAAAAATTTACTTCATTTCATATCAATTAGGATAAAACTTATGCATAGGGTTTTAGTGCACAAACACTTTTTTACTCAACTTAGTTCATCACGAGATGCTAATAATATATATAATTTTTACGAAAGACTCCTTAATTGAGAACTATGGGTCCTAGACTTTTTGTTTTGACTCTTTACTTGTAAAGACTCCCGCAATTTTGTAATATTTTAATCTACCCCATCATACAGGCACAAATACACCATCCATTTTTATAAAAGGGTTGCCATCCACTGTGATTACTTTGATAGGGCTTGGAGAAAAAGATTAAAAACCGGTTAGCTATAATTCATTATAAAAATACTAAAAGAGAATTGCTATATTTATCTAGGAGATTGTATCCTAGTATTTAGAATACAAAAAGAATAAATTTAGATCGGCTTTAGTTAGTGACTAGTATTAAAGTTGTACTGGTAAAAAGGGGGTAGCGGAAATAGGTTTAGAACCGAGGATTCTTTATATTGGGACATATTGGGTGTTTTACGTAAAGACTAGACAGACTGGTTAATAGCGTTACAACAGAAATTGTCAAGGTTCAAATCCCAGAGGATTCCTTCAAGGGGACTCGTTTCCTTTTCTTGTTATGTGGAAACTTCATGCTCAAAATTTGCAACTTATAATGTAGTATTTGGTTGGATCTTAGTTTTACAATAAATGTTACAGACTTCCCGGAAGTAAAGGGAGATACGAAACTGCAAAGATTATAGAAATCCATGCTAAATACTCTAAAGTTATACTGGCGTCCTTAATTTCCAAGTATGTATTCCTATAAACTGACGAGTGCTCGCAGGTTCGCAAGAACTCTCCTAAATGGGTCATTCAAGAGAAAAATATGGCAATGTCAGGAATTTTAATTACTTAGATAGAAAGACTCTCTACTTGTTACTTGATCACCCACATGTTAGTAACCAGTATAGCTGAATGAAAGCCTGCCCTCTCAGACAAACCGGTAACTTTTTCTTTAAAATCGTGCTAGAAGTTTATAACTGATATACCTCCGATTTTTGTGTGTGTATTAAGATAAGGAAACTCCTTTAGCTTTTTTATTAACTGTATACCTAAGTGAGTCTACATTATGTTGATTTTATAAATTAGATTTTAGTCAATATTTTCAGTATTTCAAGCTAATTAATGAAAGGGGAACTACGTAACTTTTTGATCTCTACGCTGAAGGCTAGAAAGATTTAGGACAAACTTACGATCAACCTCTTTTATCTTACTACCTGGTTTTTAGCTCATAGCTACTCTTATAGTCCTATGAATTTCTTTATATTAGCTAGTGTATATTGTAGGGTGGTAGGAATTTTGTTGAGAGAGAAGTATATCGATTGTGGATCTTACTCTTATTAGAATTCCCTACTATGTAAGTGTTTGTTATGAATAATATGGAGTATTATGCCTTATCGTTTCCCTAATCATGAGATAGAGTTTAGAGAGCGAGGCTGTAAAACTAGGGGCAAGGTAAAAAGGGTCTAGTATCAAAGTTTATAGTATGATTGCATTTATTCCTCCCTTTTTAATTCAGAAAACCCGGACTTATCCAAACAAATTAGATAACATCGATTTTACCAGTTCCTTAGAGTAAGGATGGGGGAGCTCTTGTAAGTAAAGTTGCTCGGAACCTTGATATTATGGGCTAAAACTGCTGAGAAACATAGGGTTATAATTATAATAATTAAAGTACGTTTGGTAAGAGAGGGATTAAAATGACTCTTATAAAGAGTACTTTATATATTGGTGGAATATCAAGAGATATATAATAAATTTAAATCTTTATATAGGCAAATAAATTCAGGGGAAGTTTCCTACAATACTACTTGATAGAAAAGAAAGCAAGAACTCTTTCTTATAGAACTAGTATTAACTTACATACTAACACTCCGTAAGAGTCTGATCTGAGAAATTAAGAAAACTTGTAAGGGCCTTAAAACTATGAATAATAAATCAATAAGCATTTAACTTACCTAAATTCTAGACCTTAGTTTTCCCTTTTTTTCTTTGCACTTCCTGCCTCTTAGACCAACCCCGTAAGTGATATTGCACTGATATATAATTTCTTATTTACCTTACTTTACCTTTATTTTAAAACTTCGGATCTTACTAATTAACAAACCACAGAAAGCTTAAGATCTATATCTAACAAAAGACATCCTTGGAAGAATGAATAGATACAGAGGCGCTTTCTCGAAAGAAAGAAAGACTTCAACAGTTTCCTTTATTTAGAAACAGTTTTGGTAAGAGATCGGTATAAGATTCAAATTTGTAAGTGAGTCCCAGTAAGATTGGTAGTGTTAATTGGCCATTTAGTTAGTAAAGTAGGAAGAACACAGTAATGGCTCTACTTAATTTAGGCAGAATTTTTTGTATCTTTCAGAGCCTTAGTAGCTTGAAATTCTGCATTATTAAACCTTTACACAGCAGCCTTCGTTATAGGAGAAGGATTCAGTTACAAGGATAAGTTTACTATCGGTTTTAGGGTCCGTGCTGGGTATAGTAAATTAGTAAGTTATTAGTCACATAATAAAATGAATTAGCTATTCATTAGTATAAATCCATTGAATAATAGGACTGTGAGTCTTATTGGGGTTAAAAATCTCCAGCTGGTATAAGATTTATATAGGATAGAGTATACAGATAAAACACTCTTACAGCTTTACTGCTAAATGTAGAATAGCCCCAGCTTCCTTTCTGACGGGGTCCTTTTTCTTTTTATTAGAGTTCTTATATTAATTTGAATTATCTATATTCCTTTAACTTTAATCTAAATAGGTACATACATATATATACGAGGATGTTATACTGCATTGAGTTTTGGTTTTATAGTTCTGTATTCTTTATTATAGGGGTTTCTTAGTGAGCGTCTCCCCAACCTTGATACTAAATTCTTATGAGCTTCTTCATGTTATGTTTAGTTAGTAAGAAAATAAAAGGAATCCGAAAGAAAACTCTTGAAGAAGGAAATCCTTATTTATTTCACTTTTCTAAAACTCTTATGAGGAAGTAGTTGTATGCGAGCAAGGTAAAACAAGTACTCTTTTGGCTGATCAAAAGCTTGCAAATAATGTGTATATTAAGGTCTTAGTTACACGGAGCACAATGAAAGTTTTCTCTTGATCAATTAAATGCAGCTTCTCAGCAGGGATATATAAAGACTTTTCTGAGGGCGCCTTTATGACAGCTTTTTTGCGTATATATAAACGATTTTAGTACCTTGGTGCTGAGGATATCCTTGGAATTCTCCGACTTTACCAAGTTTTAAAGGAAATCCATTGAGAATGTTGTTTAGACTCTCTACCTTTCAGAATCTCGAATAGAAACCAAAAAAGTTATTAGTTGTAATTGATAATGTAAAAATCCCTTATTCACAGGAAGGCTGGGACACAAAAAGAATTAAGGGAAATTTGTTCCTTTTTAAAATGACAGGGTCTTTCACAAAGTGTTTCCAAATCCTCGAATCTTGGTTCTATACACTGCTTTGAGTGTTCAGCAAATAGACCTCTTTTAATTACCCTAGTTATCCATAATTAAGAATTGCTTTTCTCAAGAGATCCTTAGTCAACCGGACTCCTGTAGAGAAAAAAGGTACTACAATGTTCATAATTGTTTAATAATAGACTCCCAGACTGTACTTAGATTTAAACAAAAAGTCATAGAGAAAGGTGGCCATAGTATCCCAAGTATTTCATTAACCTATTAAAGGGGCTATTACAAAATACCTACGGAACTTAAATTTCCTACTGTAACCGCCTAGTTAGTAAGGCGGGTTACTTATGCTATTCTACTTAGATTTCCTAGTATGTCCTTAAAATAACAAATACTCTTGAAACTCTGAGTTACTTCTAATTAATAAAAGGAATTTTTCCTGCACCGCCTCAAAGCGAGTTCTTCCTTGTTTATTCTATGAAAGGGCCTGTATAGTTAACGCCCAAAATATAGGCAAAGCCTAGATTACTACGGGTTCTTTTTGAGTTAAAGTTATAGCTACAATTTTCTTGATCGCGTTACACCGCACCTTTTCGGTATGCTTTAAAAACTTCAAGATATAAAACGGGGTAGTACTGCTTTCTCAAGACTTTGAGTTTTCTCCCTTTTTTGGAAATAAGCAAGACTTTCTGGAAGTGAACCCAGTTAAATTTCAAGTAGGAAAAGTCACTGGCAAATATATGTCCTTATTCCTGAACTACCTTAAAAATAAGGGCAGCTCAGAATAAAAAACCTAACATATACCAAACTTTTTAATCATACGTGGATCTAATCGAAACTAGCACAACACTTTTTCGTAAAAAATCCGTAGCAAAAACTTATATTACAAAAGAATCTTCTAATTATAGAATAGAATTCAGACCCATAAATATTTCGAAGTGTGCTAGTGGGGTTTTTCCTTATTATGCTATCTTATTCTCGGGGTAAAAGCATATTCTTCCGCTCTAACCTTTGGATTTCTCTGAGCCGGAATCTTTCTTTATTTTACTAAATTCAGGTCTAGTTTTTGGGTATTCTTAACTTTCTTTTTCTAATTTACCTTGGCATTAGCTTTGTTAAGTGCCCACTCCTTAATCACGTATACCCTGGTTTAATTACTTACTTAACTTGCACAACTTATAGGGAAAGAATTTCAGTATTTTAGCCCTTACTTTAGGAGTTCCCTGCCGACTCCTTGGAAGAATTTATAATATACTAAACTAGAGCAAATGTAGTGGGAGCCCCCTTAGAGCTCCGTACGGTAAGGCAGCTTTAATTCCTAACTTTTACTGAAATAGGCTAAATACAAGACAAGAGGGTTATCTTACTTCACATCTTAGGAAAACCCAAAGCTTCCAAAGAAGACTTATAAATGTACTCTGCACTTGTTTTCTTTAGTTGATTACTCCATAATATATCATAGGGTTTGACTCAGAAAGGGGAATACCTTTTTGCTAAAGATTTTTCCTGATAAATAGGAGGTAGCTAACTTTCTTGTAATCCCGGCCTAAAGCCTGCCTCGTCTTATACTTACCTGCATTTACATTTTATATAATTCCCTTTACACCCTTCTTATATAAAATATAAATAAGGAATAGCTACTCTAGGAAATGCCGACAGCTTGCTAAAAATAGCAGTTGATATAGGATATTGGTTCCTCTTTCAGGTACAGGTATCTTTAGAAGTATACAAAATCCTGTTTACTAAATAGATATTAAAAATAAGTTCTTCCTTTTTCAAGTGTAGCTGGATTCTTGTTGAATCAATGCGGAACTTCCTACCAAATGCTTTTTAGGGGACGCAATAGATGTATATCAACTAAAACTATGCTATGGTTGTTTAATCTATTATAAAGAAAGGGAAAGCAAAAAGGGTCCTATCCAACTAACGGCTAAGTAATATACAGGCTTTTCTTACTACAAAAACTGTTCAAATATTTCTTTATGCAACTAATTTTGGAAGGCTACTTAATAAGTATGAGTACTATCGCGTCTCTCGAGTTATGTATTATCGAAACCCTTTAATTTATAAAAACCAGGCGCTTTGAAGAGTTTGTCGCAGAAAAAGTACTCTGAAACGGATATCTTAATGTAAAATTTTTTAGTAGGAAAGGAAGTCTAGTATATTTCTTTGTCTCTTAAATCCCTTTTAATAAGAAGAGCATAAACCAGTTGACTTCCCCTTATTCAAAAATTAGTAAGTTTGAGAAGCTATGCCGTAAAGGGGTCGGGTCTTCTCCAATTTCTTAAAAGAGAGCCCCTCTCGCTATTAATATACATAGGTAAACTTTCTTACAAGTTGTTCTAGGAATTCTAATCTTAAAATGATTTAAAAAGGTCCAGAAGCTTTTGCTTTATCTTTTTAAAAGTCTTTCCTCATAGATAAGAATATACCTAGTAGTTATTGAAGAGACCCTTTATATAGGAAAGAAAATAATACAAAAGAGGTTTGGTTAGAGCATGAGTCCGAAAAGAAAAAAGTCATAGGTTCAAGTGCACTTAGGAATTAAGATATCAAGAAAGAAAATTCCCTTTGTTCAAGATGTTATTATTTCTTTAGGTAGCTAGTAGTTCTTGCCCTTCTATGCTACGCATCAGGATCTTCCTTTCATTTTGGCCAAAAACTTTAGTCTATAGAAAAGAACTCTCTTTGCTCGATGGCATCAACTTCTATCTTTAACCATATCCTTAAAGAGTTCCCGTATCCATTTGGTATTTCTTAGAGGCTTATACAAGCTCTTTCTATAATTAAGTATATACTAGGATGAAGTAGGATAAAAAGAGGTTTGAGAGAGACGAATAAAGACTAGTCCTGGATGGATCTCAGTTGAGGGGTGAGATTAACTCTACTTCTCTTTTCTGTATAGGACCGAAACCAAGTTGATAATACCGAGTTAACTTTGCTTTCCAATGAGTAATGCAGCAATAAGAATGTAAATGTGATAGGTTTCCGCGATATTGTTTTGAGTCGTACTTCCTTCCTAGAGTTGCATTTATCAGCCAAACGTATTGTATAAAAATGAGAACAGTACATCTAACGAGATAACTCTGGAATTTCGGTATGAGCTTGAATTGGCATAACAACAGGTATTCTTTGCCTATCAATGGAGACAAATTTTACTAAAAGTTAAAACACTGTATTCTTTTGCTTAACTAAAATATCAGAGTACGAAACATTAATTAGGGGTTACCCCTTCGTAGTTATAAAAGCTAATTTCCATACTAGAATACCTTATTTGACTCATTTTCGATCGAGGCCATCTATATTTATACTACGTGGTATTTTTTTTATCTACTAATTGTTAAATCTAACTTTTCTATACTAAAAAGTAGGTACGGAGCTATACTCTATATAAAGATTTTTATTTAAATTACTGATATTTTTTTTAGGGTTAAGACCTTGCCATCAAAGGGATACACGCAAACTTCTTGTCAATTATATACGGAGGGGCCCGGCTTATTATATCCGTACCACAAGTATAACACGAAGTTGTAAGGGGAATCTCTGGCGATTCATAGCTTATCAACTGCGGCATTCCTAAGTTAATCTATTTTTTAATGAGTTTTCCAGTATTTTACTAAAGTACTTTCTAGCTTACTTAAATGAAAGCCTTTTTTATAAATATAAATAAGCAAATAATAAGAAATAACTAATTAATTAAAGAATTAATTGAGAGAAACACCTTTTATATGAAACGTATACTTGGTCAGAACGTATAAGGCATTGGGCTTTTATCGAGGGTTCAAGTCTTCACAACACCGCTAAGAATAAGAAAGATATAAACCTATGGCTACTCTTCTAAACAAGGAAACCCCTTTTATAGACTTTTCCTTAGTTTTACTGCTAAATTTCCTTAGATCCGGAACTGAGAATAGCTAGAGCTTGTACTTTTATAGATTGCCTATAACATATGTGCTTTCTTTTCTAAATACCTAATAAACGAAATCCGTACTAAAACTTAAAACTGCCTTGCCATAAGATTCTTTTAGACTTTTATTCCTAGGATTCCCAGAACTTTTCTCTATATAGATATAGAGTGTAAAGAGACTGAGCTCTGTATGCCTTGTAAAAGAGTTTCGGTATTCGGTATAAGTATATACTCCTGAAAAAAAAAGATAAGAATTCCTCCTGGGTTTCCCTGTTACTTGACTTTGTTAACGGGAGCGGGAGGAATAGGAAAGCAATAAGTTTCGTTAATTTGTTTACTGTTGGGATTTCAATCCCTTCACTTCTTTGCTCTTAGCTTTCTAAGAGTCCTAGCTGTTAAAGTTCTAAATCCCTAGCCGAGATAAGATAACCGGTAAGATCCTCTTTTAAGGGTTTTCACTTACTTATTTGCTGTTAATTCTAAATAAGGACTCCCTTTTACAAAGATTTGACAAAACTGAATGATAGTGACTGAGGAATAGACAGGCTTTAGGATTTTTCGGATATGAGAAAGCGCAATAAGGTTAAAGCCAATGCTATATATAGGGTGTAGGGCGTAATAAAACTCGGGAGTCCTTCTCAATCAAGAGAACCCCGTTAGAGAGTAACAATAGACAAGTATAGATCTAGAGATGGACAAAGGATCAAGTAGATAATATTTTTTGGCCAACTTCCTTACAAAAGCCTCGTAGTAAGTACAGCCTATAACTAACGAGGTTTTTACTCGACAAAATACTTAGAATCAACTAGCTCTAAAAGGTCCCCTAAACCTAAAGTGCAATTGGAATAGAAATGCCTTGTAGAAAGAGTCAAAGCCGGAAGCTGTCTCTAGTGAAATTGGTAAATAAAATGAATGTGTAGAAAGGAGAATTTTAAAGCTAGATAAAGCTCCGTCGGATCCGCGGGTCTCTGTTAGAATTGAATTTTCTTGCTCTGTTGTGTTGTTATGCCAAGCCAAACGAATACGTCTCCCGTTTTTTTGAAATGGGGTTACATAATTTACAAAGGGATCCCTACGAAATTAGTACTTCTCGAAGCCTCGATGATCTTGATATAAAAGGGATACTGTTGTGTACTGCCAAGGACGAGAATTAAGGTTCTAAAATCTAGTACAACAAAGTAAAAGAACTCCGTTTTTGTTGAGCTGCACGATACCCCAATTACGGATGAAAGGTACTTTTTATTACTGGATATAACGTAAATAAGTTTAATTTATATTCCGTTTTCCTGACTCTAGAAATACTCTTAGTGCTGCATTTTTTCAACCTCTTAACCAATAGACTCTTCTTGGTGTAGCTTCTTCTTGTATTATTAGATACACAAGCTACAAGAGCAATTAAAGAAGGGCCTGTAAAACTTGAGTTAAATAAGAATCCTACTTAAATTCTGATCAATAGTTTTTAAGAAAAACGAGGGTATACCTAGGAATTGGCTGATAAAACTGTGGACTAAGAAAGAGGGTTAGTTTCCCCCCCCCTTTTTATAAATTCAGATACGTTGACAATAGTATATACTTTGACTTTTGGGGTTTATTTTTAAAAGTTTATTTCGTTCCCACCCGCGAGAGCTCTTTTTTCTTTAAAAAGTAAAATCAAGTGCAGTTTCTAAAAACCGGGGAGAGATACCTAAGCGGATATGTAAAGAAACTTTAATTCTAATTTGCAACCTTTTCTATATTGTATTTAAGAAGGGCTTATACTATTTCATGACACCAATAGACCGCCGCTGCCAGTTTTTTTAGTGGGTAACACCTTCTTTTGTTTTGAATTTCGTAACGCGGGCTTCTGTTCCAGGCAAAATTACTTAAGTTGTTTACCTAGCACCAACTGCAAGGGAAGCTCCCTCTCTGCTTATAAAAGCAGTATAAAGGTCCTTATAGGGGTTAATTTAAAGGTTCTCTGTGGGTTTTATAACTAAGTAATATCCCCGTCTCTCCCTTAGTCTTTGTAAATACCTTTAGTCCTTTTCTGTACCTAAAAAGCTTGCTATTTAAAGTGCTTCTCTGTTTACTTAATTACCTCGCTAAACGGAAAAGTCGGACTCTTTTAAAAAGTTGAATTCCAGCCTTGCCTGCTGTATAGGACTCGGGAGTCTCTATTCCGAATAAGGAAAACTATCAGCAGTGCCTTAATCCTCTAAATCCTATAGATATAACTGCCCTTTCCTTTGTTAACTGGCTAAGTAAAATACTGTATAACTTTCTTGTGGGCTATAATCTTCTCTACCTGTAGGCTTTCTCTATATCTTGCAGCTATCTTACCTATCTTGTAAGGAGTTATATTACTTATATTCACTAGAGTTAGTATCTATTTCCCAGTGCGATTTCCTTTCTTATCCAGCCCTTTTCCTGAAACTATACTTGCTTTGCTTGTAAAATACCTACCCTCAGTCCTACCCCTTTAATTAGCATTTAGAGGACTTCCTTACTTAGACTTAGTCTTTATTATCATTATCCGGAATTGAAAATCTAGAAACATAAGGAATAAAAAAGCAACTCCGACCTTGTCGCCTTGAATCCCTTACCAGAATACATTAGCTATGTAAGTTCTAATCCCATACACCTATAAGACTGAGAACGAGATCTCTCTATAAACCCACTAGCTTCTTCTTGACTTACTGTACTCCTTTCCCTAGAGCTATAGTTGTACCAAGATTCTGTATCCCTATCTGTATCATACTTGCCTACGAGTCTTTACGATACCCGCCTTATAAGCCGTACTCTTTGCATACCTTGTCATCATAGCGGGTAGACTCTTATTCTTGACGAGAGCTTTCTGCTATATCCCTCTGCTTTGTTAACAGTCTTCAGAGCTATACCTTTGCCTTTCCGCATAGATTGACCTTCGTTTTGGGCTATACTCTGGATCTCTATCTTAGCCTGTATCTGAGTCTTCCTATTTGCTTTCATACCCAGCTTAATCTTAAAAGCTTCTCTTACTAATTACTAGAATGTATAGGCAGAGAAACTTATTTGTCAAAAAAGCTTCTAACAGACCCATAAATGCCCATCACATTGCTTTAAACTAAGGAAATCTCTTAACTTAATAGGGCTTTTCCTTGTTTACTATCTTATTCAATACCTCAAAACAGGAACTTAGATGCCTCTAACCTCTTTCTATTTTAACTATTCCTAAGGGACATGTTCCTTTAATTACATTACTTAAAACCAGCCATTCTAATTTGTATCTTGAAATATATGGTACCCCCTTACAAATATCCAATGCTTCTCTTATCTTACTTAGAGCTAATAGGTTGCTCTTTCCGCAGTATTTAAAACTGTTCCCGAATGCTTAGAACCTAAAAGCTCGACTCTTACTCCGTATCTTTAGAGCCTTTTTAGCAGTCTTCTTAATCGGTTGTTATAAGTCTTTGCAGCTAGTAGACCCTTTATTTCTTGATGAGAGCTAGACCCTTCCTCAGCGATTTACCTTTCTTATGCATATCTGTACCTGTTCTCTTTTGAATACCTTGGCTGTACTCTTCTACATACCTAATACCAGTGGCTACCAAAGTAAGCATAAGGAAGGAACCCCTGTTTATTTATGACACTCCTAGAAGCTCCTATATCTATATAGTTAGATTACTTGGGGACTGGGGAGTAGGTTAGAAGACTCCCCTTATATTTGCGTTTTGACTCTTAATTACTAAAATCCAAGGTTTCTTAACTTGTGAGATTTGAGGGATATAAAAGTAGAATTCCTTTTGTTTCATTACTTTTAAATATATCCTGTTAGACTTAGATTTGGGACTAGAAAAAACGGGAGGATTTCCTTTCTTATAACTCCTTGTTTAGAACTAATAAAATATTCAGTATCTAGCTTACTCTTCGGCATAGCTTGCATACCCTGTTTCTTAGGGGTTTTAAATACCTCTAATAGGAGTCTTTATAGCAGCTGTCTTACTTTTCTAGTGGGGAGTCTTGTTGTTGCAGCGCTATTGCATTCTATTGTATTTCTTTATTACTATTCTATTAGAGTAAAAATAGCCTATAGGTGTATATAGGATAAGAATAATGCTTTAGTTCTATTATAAGGGATAGTCCTCTTGTTCTCTTTATAGCTAGCACTAGATAGAGGATATAAACCTTTTCGAGATATAGCTTTCCTTGTAGCCCCACTATGTATCACTATCCTACTCTCTATCTGCTGTATCCGTATCTTAGAAGTCTTCCTTGCTTTCATACCCTTCTTACCTAGAACTCTTTTAATAAGACACCCGTTTTATAGGATATGTAGTAATAGATGTAGAGTCTTCTTCTTCCTAAACTAAAATTAATTGTATTAAATGTTATAGTCTAAAGGATATTCCTCCTCTTTTCTGCTCTTATCAGTAAAAGAAGGGCCTCATATGATAGGGAAGAGGTCCCTGTTTTCGACTAGAACATAGTGAAGGAGGTTTATGCCGGTAGTATACTAGATAGTACATAACACACATAAACATACCCATATGACTTTGACTTACTTCTTCTGCATAACTTAGTTATTCTTAGTTGTAACTAGACTTTGAGAATAAGAATATAAGGGTGTAGAAGATAAGAGAACATAATAGAGGAGAGAACGTACTTATAGGATTACGAGAGATAGGGAAGATCAGAGATAGAGATACCTATGATTGGAGACTTACCCCTTATAAGCTGTAGTTATTGTAGCTATTGTCTGAAAGTCTTGTATTATATAGTATGTATAATAATTAGTACTTATAGTTTTATTAGTTCTTTTAGTTGTATTAGATTGTCTTAAACTCCTCTTGTCCTCGTTCTAGTTACAGCAAATAAAGTTCAGCCAAACCTGTTTCCGGTAAGGACGGTAGTATAGGCTGTTTTTTCTGATCAAGTTAAGTTAAAAAAGCACCGTTATAACACCTGAGAGTGCGCACCCGATTAAAGCTAAGAGTTTGTACCAAGCTTTTCCAAACTGGGTTCCCTCTTTGATAGCAAATAGTTGTTAGAGAATATACTCGTAATTACGATAAACGCCCTCTTAGCAGGTTTATACTACAGCTATGTATACCTTAAGGTACTGCACTATTTTAGCTTCTTAGCTATTACTTTAATATAATATGTTTTAGTATTTGATACGCCATTCTTGTTTTGAAAAGATTAAAATCTCCCAAGATAACTAGGAAATCTGGAGCTCTGAAGCAGTCCTAGTACTAAAGACTTTTCTTACTAATGGGTACGGTGGCCTCTAATAGAGTTCAACACATTAATTTTAGATACTTGTCTTACTAGTCCTGACTGATGATCTTATACAGCAGCTTTCTAGATAAAAAGCATTTCCGTTAGTAACTTTTTGTATTATATGAAAAACCTACTATTAATATTACAAGGAAACAAGAGATCTCAACTTGCTTATCAAAACTGATTTCCAATCCATTTGGTTGTTAAGAAGTAGCATTCCCCAGACTCGGTAAATATTTTTAATTAATTAATTATAACTTTCGTAAACAATAAGGAGGCAAATTGATGGCTATCCGCGCTTTAGTAGGCAGGTCTGCATAGCTGCCTTTCACAGGATTCTTTACTGAATATTATACTTAAATTTTGAAAGGAAATCCTCCATAGGGTATGGGGATACTTCGAAATCTCTAGAATGAAACAGTATAAAGATACAAAAGGTAAGGCCGAACCTAGTATTTTATTACCTTACACTAGACGTTCTTAGTAATAAAAGTAGAAAATCTCAGGTCATACTTTTTAGTAAAACATAATTGATATACATAAGATTAGATTTGAGACTCAACTTTCTTTTTTGGGGGTGTATGGGGGATACAGAGTCTATCTCAAAAAAGTGTAGTTTTCAGATTTTTGGGAAAAGAAGGTGGATTTGCGTTACAATTAAACAAGCCTAGAGCTGGTTAGCTAGGGTTTTTGATACACTTTTATCTCTTAAGCTTCATACAGGAAGAGTCCTTTTAGATGTGGAAATTTAAGTATACCTTCTAAACTTAGAGTTATGTGGAGAGCTCGTTGGCTAATTTAAATAAACTTCTGTTCACACAAGAATTGGCAGACAAAACAAGCACAAATCCTCTTGCACTAAACCAATCCTGATTTAGGATTTTTTAGATAATGAAGGACTAGAAAATACTGGGTATCACTGTACAGGGATTCCCGTACACAAAGAACTAAAAGCCCGGTTCTAGTAAGTAACCACAAAAGAAACCTTCTCATCTCAACAAAGAATATCTATCCATTTACGCAATTCTATAAACGAAACCTTCCAAATCACTTAAAAGAGACTCCTTTATTATTTGCCTTTGCCTCACTTATGGATCCTAGAAATTAAGTTAGACTGTGTACTCTGCCACTTGAAATTGGCTGCTTTTTTAATAAGGACTAATTCTTTATACATTCCGTTTTATCTTATTACTAATGGCTTATAAAAGTACACCTTTTAAACTTCGACTTGTTTCACTAAAAGTTTTAGAATTGGTTATTAAGTATGCAAGGTATAAGACTTCATTTTCATAGTTGGGGAAAGCCCTCCTTAGGCTCTAAGTAGGATGCCGTTATGGATCACTACATTTCTAAATTCTAATGCGAAAACAGTAAAAGCCCCGCGGGTATGCCAAAACTGGAAGAATCCTCAAGCCTTCCTTGTGTTTTTTCTTTTATTAAACTAGTCACAAAATGAATCCTTTGTTAAATATGAGTAGTCTTTACAAAAACCTGATTAGCCTTTTAGAAATCTTGTATAAGCTTGTTAAGCGTATGCTTTTGTTGTGCTGTCGATAATATCTCGAAGAAATTAGAATATATAATGGTATATCCACATGGACTTAACTCTATGGTAAACGGGATAGAAAAAAGCTTATTAAGAGAAGAGTTTCCAAATCCTTATTACATAGTAGATATCGATACGTAAAGAAAGAAAAATCCTATAATAGGTGTAGCAGCAAACTCATTTTTTTCCTTTTATAAAAAGCGATTATACGAGTATTTAATATACTCTTGCTTGTCGTTATATGAGATTTCGATTTTCAATTTATAAGAAACAAAGAGTATTATAAGTAGCCTTTATCTGTATTGTACTGCTCATCCCCCAGTTTCTATTTGAGGAAGATTAGTTATAAAAAGCAGAAGTGCTAACTTGCAGTAAAGTCATAACTACTGCCGTGCTTGAAGAACTACTTTTTTGTATTATATATAATGGGTAACTCCAATTAAATGTATAAATGTAGTCGACTAAGAAGTTCCTCCCAACACGCTCCTATTTTAGTTTCGAAAGTAAGAGCAAAGCTCAGTTATAGTATACTTATCCAAGGAAAGCTCTAGTATTAATAAGAGTTCTACCTTTGTTTTAGGATTATGGTGCTCTGAGTAAGCAGTCCAGGTATGTCTTAACTTAATTTGGAGAACCTTGTCAATACTTATGAATTCAAGAAAAAGAAAGATTAAAAATGAATATCCGTTATATAAGTTACTACTAATAAGGAAGACTATTTTCCTGTCAAGTTTTATGCACGCTCTGCCGGGTAACTCTAGTATTCATATAGCTGGGGATCTTTCACTTGTTCAGTCAAAGTAGAGTGGGTACTGGGTGGACGCGAGGTTCTTAGGAATCAGAATCACTTAAGATAGAAAGAAAACAAGATATCGAATATTGTAGATGCTTCTATCTGGCCGAATGAGAGCAAGAATCTCTAATCGACTGGTGGTAGAGCACGGGCTCGTGAAATCTTAAGTCATGGGTTCGAGTTGGAGATCTTTACTCTTCTTGATCATAGTTTTCTCTCCTTTCGGATCCAGTTTTCAAGTAGTCAGTCACAAGGCAAGCTTTAGCTTGTCTAGTTGGTTGGTAATAATTCTTCTTTCTTAAGTTCCACGAAGAATCCTAGAAAGTGCTTTTCCAACCTTTAGTAATGCATTATTTCTCTTGGTTTAAGTTTATAGTGCACCCTTTTTAGGGAATATAGAAGTATAACTAATATAAATTTAACTAGTAGTAAGGGCTTCCTTAGGTTCTCGGCAGATTGACAGTCAAGAAATACCAGTACAGTGGAATAGAAAGGTCGAAGGTGTTCTTGCTAAACCTGGAATTTTACCTTGTCGTAATATAGAGTCCCCGTCAATCGGTCTAAGTAAGATAGCATGCAAATACCAAGAAAAGTTCTTTATGCGGGGTACTACTTTTGACTTTTTGACTAGATCCCCTCCCTTTTTTTCTTGTGTAAGGAACGTAGTTGAATCAATCCCTTTGGGTCCTTCCTTGAGATTTAGAGTGTATGAGAATATAAAAGGACTCTACAATTTGTAAAAGTTGTCTTGCTCGGATAAGGTTTTGTACAATAAGTTACTCCTATTTCAGCTTAATACCTCCTAATCTAAATTCTAAGTATGGATGTAATGAAACAATATATGCCCTTTGAATAATAGGTCTTACAAAAAAAGGACAAGGGGCTTTACAAACTTACTCTTTAAAACAAATAACCGGGTTTGCTAGAATAAGATTTCTTAGAACAATGGCAGAATTCTGTTTATATAAAGTGGCTTCCTATTTACTCCCCTTAACTTTTTAGGGCACAGTCCTGTACCTGTAGAAACTGACTTATGCGTGGAGAGGTAAAATGCTGGGTTTTTTAGACTTAGTTTGTCTTTGAAACTTTGTAAGATTAAGATAAGATATAAAAATTAGAAATTTATTCCTTATTTAAATTTAAGAAGAATTTCATTTAATATGAAGTTGAAATAGAGAACTTTATTTAGGTATGGTTTATAAAACTGATTTAGAATACAAGTGAAATTGCCGCTACTGAGGAGGTGGGTTCTTGGTTTTAAGATTTGATAATGAAACTCTTGGATAATTTGAGTATACTAGTTCTATTGTGTACTAAGTCAAAAGTGGAAACTGAGTTAAAAGAATTTCTTAGATTTACAGTGGATATACATACAGAAATTGGATTTCGTATCGAGAGAATAAGGGGCTTTGTGCTAAGGTCCTAAATAAGTTTTTCGAGAATTCAACGGCGAACTCTCAGCGCTATTTTTGACTAATACAACTAGTTCTATATAGGGGTCCTGCTTTCCTCTCATCTCAAACTTCTTGTACCAAAACTTAACTATGAAGCCATTTGAACCTACGCGAGTTCGGTTAGCAGCTGACTGCTCTACCAACTGAACTATACACCCGGAAATAAAAGGGTTTGCCCAGGTCTTAGTTTTGCCGGTTTGAACCAAAAGGGGGTATACCCTATGTTAAGTTAATTAACTGTCTTTAAATTCAATTGGCTAGTCCTTAGATTATATGAAAGTATGATTACCTCTACCTCTTTGTCTCAGCGAGCATTAAAAGACTTAATAATTCAAGGGATCAATGAACTACCTTTTACGTTATTCGTCAATAAGCCTTTTTGGAAAAACGAAATCTTGGTCAAACAATTGAATGACATTTACTACTTTTTATATTATGATAAAAAGGGAATTCCGTTAGCTTTCGCGGGTATCTAAATAGATTCCTAGGACTATCCGAATTCAGTAACTCTAAAAACAAGAGAGTACTGTAACCCAGTAAGACATTTGTTATAATCCCAGCAGTTGAAACTCTTCTTACTTGAAATTCTAAAAACCCCTACGGTTATATTGTTCTTGGCTTTATAAGATTTAATTACTAGTGGATAAGCCTACAGTTTTCAAAATTCCCTACTTACGGTCTAGGAACATAGCAAATTGTTAATTCCCTTGTTCTTATACAGGGGTTATAGGATTTGTAAGGTGCATTTCTCTTGTTCTCTGCAGTGACTGTTATGCTATAGGTAGGGGTGGAGCCTTATACAGTTTAGAAGGATCTAATTTTTGATACGAGGAATCCAGTTTAAATACAAGAATTTAGGGATTGTGGTAAGTCTACAAGCTTGGTTATATAATGGATTGCGGGTACTTGATCATCCCGACGAAGATTCTAGTTGAACTTAATTAAGGGCCTCCTTT
Source organism: Pelargonium cotyledonis (assembly GCA_036897625.1). Lineage (NCBI taxonomy): Eukaryota > Viridiplantae > Streptophyta > Magnoliopsida > Geraniales > Geraniaceae > Pelargonium > Pelargonium cotyledonis. The sequence continues at coordinate 47,090 of JAYMTA010000002.1, forward strand.
TGTCTCAGTGATACTCTTCTACATAAATGATATATAGTAAATGGGAAATAAGAAATAAGAGATATACCCTTGCGCCTGGCAATCTCTCACAGGATCCACTTCATTTGACAACTATAAAAAGGTACTGAATCGAGATTACTCTCCTTTAGGGCTTGACCAAGAAAGCTCCTGATAATAATTGTAGGTACTTACTGAAAGCATTACTATCACACATTAAAGCTGCGATTAGACCTGCTATTAGAAAAAAGCAGTTTCCCTGGGAGATAATCAACAAAAAGTAGGTGATTAAGCACATGTCAGAGTTTATCTTTAACAAATAGGAAAAGATACTACTTGATAATACCCTGTGGGTAGATACGTTCTGAATAAAGGATACTAGATAAGACTCTACTTGAAACCTTGTACGTGCTGTTCGTTTTCGCGGTGATCTACCGGGTTTCAATACTTGTTAACAAAGAACTAGAGCTCAGTCTTTGACGTAAGGGATTTAGGGAAAAGCTTGGCTTTAGCTCTTACTTATCCGAAAAGAAGAATAGATGGAATCTTCCGTCTTCTGTTATTCCTTAACCATTAAGTGTAGCTTTTACTTGTATTTAAGAATAAGACTTCATTAGTTAAGTTGTAGTGCTTAACTGAATTTCTTAATAATAAAGCCGGAGGAAATCTAAGTAATAACTTATAGCAAGTAGGAACCCTAGTGACAAAATACAGAGTAATAAAAGTAATTCTTCAAAAGATTTCTAGTAGATCCGATCTATAAATACCAGATATTAGGACTTAAAAAATAGTGAATCCTTTGTAAAATTAAAAGAAAATCCTATTTATTTAGTAGACCTTGATACTCCTGTTTGTAATGGGTATGATTTCCGGTTCCTTTTTGTGAGTTATTTTTCAGAAAATTACCCACATATAGCTCGTATTTTCCTATAATCCTGAAGTCAGCTTTTTCACGGTAAAACAAGCATTCTTTGTTCGGACATGCGCGGGGTCGCATCGGATTGCTCCAGTATAAATCAGTTGAGAATCGTTCAAGATTGGATAAATCCAGTCTTATTCATCTATGTTATTTGTTTCGTACGGCTGACTTTTGCGCTTTAACAAAGAAGATCAAGATAAGGCATAAAATCTAATAACAGGATACTTTATTCGCCCCGGCTATGAAATTTATGAACTAACAAAAACAAACACAGTTGGCCCCTTTTGAACTGATCAGGTATGGCAGGAATCCTTTTCCATCCTATTGAAAAGCGGAAGACCTTACACCTTGTTGGGGGACCCCTTTATGTAAATAAGTGAAAATAGAATATGATTTTGTCATTCATTATAAAGTGAAGTTTAAGGAATCGGAATTTTCCTTTTTAAGCCCTTTTTTATTAAGTATACGATGACACTCTCTTATAACTTAAAAGGACCTGGCTTTATTGTACTCATCTTGGACTCTCTTTCCGGTTGGGCACTTTTTTTAGGACCTAAAGTAGTTTTGCCCCAATTAGCTTTTCACGAATTCCGCGCCTTTGAAGTGAAACTAGATCTTTTTGATTTCATACGGATATTTCGCGCTTGATATGTATTAAATTCAGTTGCTTGCCAAGGTTCCTCAGATAAAGGACAAGCTACTGCACAATTCAGTAAAAGTTAGGATTCGTTTACTTCAGATACCCTTTGACTTTTCCTGGACCGGGGTTAAACAACAATAAATAGAGAATATATGCACGTTATCTATATAACTCTTTTCAAGGAAAGAGAGTCCAGTAATTGCTCCTAACTAAAGGGACACAAGCAAAAAACTTCGTTATAAAAACCTACTAAATCTAAAGGAGGAGTCCCGATACCCTTTAGTTCGTACAACTTGCTGCTGTTGTGGTCTTTTAAATAGCCATGTGTTTATAATACAAATACATAAAAAGGGCATTTACGAATGAACTTGCACACCCAGGGGTACCACAAATATAAGCTTTCCTAATCCAAAGCTAAGTTTAACTCAAATTAAAAAAGTATATCCAGATTCAGTTTCTTTTTATTCCTAACTTAATAGAGAAAATACACTTGTTGTGTAAAAGAATACACTACGTTGTTGTGTTTTACTACGGGCTAAGTACAGTTAGCAGCAAAAATTGATTACATCATACATTATGAAGTCGGTTTTTAAAAAGGTTCCCGCGAAGCCTTGTGTGACTCAAAGGATATTCTTAAAATAAAGTTTTATAGGGTTTCTAATTTCAGGACAATAGTACAGAAAAACTTAGTATTTAGTTAATTTTCCAAAGAGGGAGGTCCTAGTATAAGTATGGAACATTTAGTATAAAGAAAAAGATTTACTGAAGGCTCTAAAACAAGATATGATATGTACTTTTCACTATGTTTTTCCTATAGCACAAGCTGTGCTTTTATGATTACTAGAAATACCGAGACTTGTGGGTAGTTACGTATTAATTTATAACACAGAACCGGTATCACTTTATCTTGCTTATATAACAAAAAGGAGTGACTTACTAGATGCTTCTATAAAATGGAAAGCAAATGTGATGGGACGTATATTATCGAGATTTCTTTTTTCTTGCACTAGGCACCCGCTCATCTTTAGGCGGGTCCGAAAGGTCTTTTCTTAACCAATACAAATTTATGAGTTTGAACTCCTTTTCAAATACTGAGACTTATCTCCGGGGATACCTAAAAAATAGAATTTGGGTCGAAATCGGCAAAAAACTTGCTTTCTCCCCGCAATCTAATCCCTCAATATTTAGAGAATTTAAGAGCTCTTTTTATAATAATATAAGCTCCTTTAAAAACGAAATGAGATATACAAAAAATATAAAGCTAAATGGGTATCTACCTATTTATTACTTTAAGTATTAAAAAAATTAGGAGATATATTAGCAGATTCGCAAAATCCATTCATTCGGGACTTTACACTACTTAGGGCATATCAGATTGCTCGACCGGATATAGCGGGGGACTCTTTAGCCAGTATAACCCTCCCGTTGACTTAATGAAAACCACAGCTAATAATAGGAAGGATTCTAGTGATACCAGTATAGGGAGTACTACAATTATCAGAATGCATAATTTTAAACAGCTTTCAAAAGTTCAAGAAATAGGGATTCAAGTAGTAATATCTCCTTTCTCTTAACAAAAGGGTTAAGATGCAGAAATAACTTGGGACACACGAAAGATATGCCAGTCTTTACTATAGACAATTCTCGGAGAGAAGAAAAGTTCGTCTTTATTTTTTAGTTGTTCGAAAGGTTTTTAGGACTCCATCTAGTAACCTATAAGGTATCCTAGGTCAGAGAGAATCTACATTCCCGACTTAACTCTTAGTCTTACCTCTTTTGGAATTCTTTAGTAAAAAAAGTCTTAAATTATTCGAGCTTTTGTTTCTTCATTGGAGTAGTAACAGTCTTTTACTTAGTAGGAGTTTCAAACTCTTCTTGAAACCGTATTCTGTTGATAAAAAAGCTCGGTACAAAGCATTCCTTATATGTATGCTAGGTTACTCCTAATAAAAGAAAACTATAAGTAAGTCTAGCTTTACTTTTTTAAAAATTTAGTATTATATGAATTACGCGAGCAAACAAGATTTACTAACAAGAGAGCACTCATGGCGGTAGAATCTTTTAAGTTTGTCTTAATTTCAGAAACTGTACTTTCTAGGATTACCTAATTATCCGAGTAAGTTCTAGATTTCTTTTCTTCGGGGTCTCATAAAGTGAGGGAAGTCCTTTGCTTTAACTTTTCTGAACAAAAGTTCTCTATCCTTTTGAAAAGACAGTTCAACTTGCTTGCTAATAAAGTAAGAACTTAAACTTGTAAGAGTCCGTTCTGAAGAAATGTATTCTATTTTACTTTTAATAAGATAATGTTACAAATAAGAATTAATTCATAACACATTTAGAATACTTATGGTATACACACACAGATAAACCATAGCATCGGAATCATGAAAAGTCCTGGCCTACTAGGTAAGCAGCAGGTAAAAGCTCGTGAAATAGTCATGCAAAAGAGTGACCCTCTATTCATAGATAGCCGCCTTGGTTTGTCAAAATACAGAGGTATAAATAGATGGGAAAAATCCTTATTATTTATAACTTCTGGCAATGCTGTTATTCTAACTTAATTTACTATATGAGTGATTTTCCGTTACTAATACCATACTTATTCTTAAACTTTGCTGCAGTCTAATAGAGCGTTCCGCCCCTTATCCCCGAACAAAGTAAGAAAATTCATAAGGCTTAATCCCGAGTGAAAATACCCATTTTATTTAGCAGGAACCCGCTTGATAAAAAAGTAGACCCCGTCCACTTACAACACTTTAAAACCTAAATTACATGCGTATATAAGGGGTATTACTCAAAACTAAAAAATCATACTACTAAACCAGGGTACGCCCAGTCTAAAATAAAGAAAAAGAACCCTACTTACCTTAAACCCGAGTTAGCGACGACGTTACTAAAACTATTTTTGGAATACAAAAAAGATTATTGCTTAAAATTTTATTAACTGAAAATGAAAACTGGAAGACTTGTAGCAACCCTGGCAATAAATAAGAATCTCCTCTATGGATTAGCGTAGCGTAATAAAAAATTAGTTAGACTTTGGCTTTGGTCAAAATTAAGGGCTTTCAAAACTTTTGGAAAAAGGAAAGGTAGCCACTATCCGGATTAATATGCAAGCGGTTTTCAAAGATTAAAACTTCCAAACTCCCAGAGATTAAAGCAACAATTTAAAAAACCAATGCGAAAACCAGACAAGAGGAACAAATATCACGGAGTCTTAGAACTTTAACAGCTCCTAACTCTAAAGAAAAAGGAGCTTTCTAGGTATAAAGAGCTCTCTGACGTATAATCAAGCCCTAAAAGTAAAGGTTTTAAACCCTGTATATTCCCGTTTATTTTATTGTATATCAGGATTTCGAAAACCCCTTTAATAATAATTAATACATCTACATGTTCACTATACAATTATAGAATTTATCTTAAGAGTTTAATACCCGGGAACTTCCTGCTAAGACGAAAGTCTTAATAATTATTCAGAAAAAAAACTATGTCCTAAGCATTTCTCAAGAATAATAAGATAATTCACAAGACTCTTCTTTTCTTATTTAATGAAACTCGTCTAGAACCTTGTTCTTAAGTTCTGGCGTTTAGTCTCCCTTTCAGTTTACTTATTTGTTTGAGAAATCCCTTGTCTTAATAAACGGGCTGTAGGGACAGAGTGCTCCTCCGTTTGAAAGTATCTTACTAAATAAACTCTAGAAATTTATACAAACTACGATGGAACCCCTTATAAGAGTATAGGGAAGACACCCTTTAAACTAAACTCCAACCTAATATCCGAGTAAATTAACTTTTTCTAATTATATATTAAAATATAAAGTTATCAACCAACAGACAGATATGGCGTATTCGCTTTAGTGTAGATGTTAATTAATAGTGTAGTAATTACAAAAACTTAATTTAAAGGCTGGTTAGACTGCGGATGCCTTGCGGAAAGTTTAAAGAAACCATAAGGATCGAGCATAGGTTTACTTACCTCAAATACCTTAAAAAACAAATTACATAAGGTAAATAAGGTAAGCAACGCATACTGAGTGTTTTGCCTGCCTAGTATTCTATTAGGTAATCTGAGGGCAAGGTATTTATACGATCAACCAAAATAAGTAAAAACCAAGGCAAAACCTCTATGATTTCTATCTGTCAGTAAAGTAAACAGCCTATCAAAGGAAAGGTGTTTGCAAGTATAAGCTCTGTACATTAATTAATTAATAGCTTTCATAAGGATAGACCAGTACGAGCTTGTTTTTTCTACTCAAATTCATTCGGGAGGTTTCTATTTTGTTGTATTATAGTCCATGCTAATTCAGAAAAGCTCCTTTTTCCGAGACCTCTTTGGACTTTTTTATGTCAAAGAACACAAGGATTCTCGGGGATATTAGGAACTCATTTAATAAAATTAATAAATAAAAAAAGTAGCAAAATTCATACAAAAGGAACACTAAGAAGTAATTGTTTTACATATAAAATTGACATATATTTGGGTTTCTTTCAAGCTAGTGTACTCTTAACACCGTACAGGTTGGTTCCCATTTCTATTCTTAATGAGGTAGAAGATTCAATCACAAAAAGTAAAATGAATTCTAATTCAAAATTCCAGAATCCCATTACATCTTATACAAATATAAGTATTGACTTATTCAAAACTAGACGCCGTAAAAAACACATAAAACGAGTGCTTTGATGTCTCAATGGTTTATTATTAGTTGGATCCTTTTAGGGTTAGGGAACAGAGCATTAAAGTAGACCGGGCAATATAAAAATCCAAGGTATCCTGTGGAGTAGATCCGATTACTTTGCTAGCGCATAGCTATAGTTACATATCGGTACAAAAAGTATGGTTTGTCTAATAGCAAGAGTTATATGAACACAGCTTTCAGCTGATATTAAGCCAAGTTCAAAAATTACTTATATAGTATAGAACAATAAAAGAAAAACATTGTGTATGGCAATAGGTTCTACCGGGTGGAGGAATAGCTTAAGAAGGCATTGGTTTGCTAAATCAACATACAAAACGCTGTTGTATCGTGGGTTTAAATCCCACTTTTCTCCGAGCATATCATAGCTATCTTTTGGGATGTACATTGGGGTTGGTAGAGCACTGGAAGATGAACCGGATGGCCGCGGGTTCAAGTCGTATTCTTAGTAACTAGGCCAGAAAACTTTTTTTCAGATATAAAGGCCCATAAACAATGTTTTTCTTAATCTCAGAATTACTCTATAATGTATCACTTTATTTTAGCTAACTAAACTAAGATTGCTCTATGTCCTAAATAAAAAACTCGGGGTATAAAAGCTTCCTATTATATATAATAACAGACTCACAAGAAAGTTCTGGTTCACAAGGGTCTAAAAGCACAACTAGGGATATTATGGTTATCCACTCGAGCGGCTATTTTTTTGTTACTGAGTATGGTTCTTTTCACACGACATAGGTTTCGAATGGTTTGTATTTGGTTGTATATTTATGTCTATTCTATGCTAAAAGTAAAACTGAACAGTATCTTTACTCTAGAGTAGCAAGTAACATAGCAAATTTAAGTACTATTTAAATTCTTTTATATTTCAGTTATCAAGGCAAGGGTTTAAGGTTCTACTTCTTGTAGTATCAGGTATATATATCTTAGCCTTCCTTAATTCTTTGGCTCTGAACTCCCCGACCATCCACCGGAAAGCAATATAAGAATTTATTCTTTATAGGATAGTATTAAAACAAATCACTGAATTCTATTTGATGCTAGTGTGCTAGTGCATGGCGTGGGGGAGGAGCCCTTATATCTGCCGTATACCTATGTCATAAGAGAGTTAGTGGGTTTTTAATGCAACAGCAGCAGACCAAAAGAAGAGTTATCTAAGAATTGAAACTCGCGTGTATGCTTTTTTTAGTTTTTAGTATTTACTGTTGTCGAAATAACCACTAATTAACTAATTAATTTGCTATAAGGTTCCCTTTCTTTAGATCATATATAGACGTTCATGATTAGGATTTTGACCTTTTTTCTTAGCCCGATAGCGGAAACTCTTTTCTTAATTGTATTGTTATACATCTGAAATTTTGCAGTACTACGTTCTAACCTACACTTTTTAATCTAGTCATCGGGGGATAGGCAAAATCTTTATATTCTAACAAAGCAATACTCTTTGTGTTACAGGCAAAATCTTTATATTCTAACAAAGCAATACTCTTTGTGTTACAGGCAAGAGGTTGAGTTTAATTAGCTAAGCTACTGCTAAGTTTAAAATAGGAATACTACATTTCTTTAATTATAGTTTTTCTTGTTAAATTACATATATTATATTCTTAAAACGAGGGCTATTCCTTAGTCTTTACCAAAAAGTTTGTAATTATCTAGGCGTGAATCCGAGTTGATAGTTGCATTTTTATAATATGCACAGGAAACGCCTTCTACCCTTTCACTGAAAACTTGTGGTTTACTAAGAGCGTACCCCGGGAAAGAATAAAATCCTAATTCATTTTTTCTGAATATACTTCATTATTTTTTTTAACTGTACGGTTGCTTATTTATAACTAGTAATATACTATATTGTCTTGTTCTTGAGACTCCTTTAATAATTTTATAAACCGTTTTTCTACTCCTACTAAGCGACTAGTAAGCTCTATGTATCCGCCTTGAGGAGTAATAGAGTACTATTATATGTAAGTAAACGTAAGAAATTCCTTTCTAGAGTATACTTATAGCAAAGACTCAATATTTTTGGCACGACGCCTTGACTCCCTAGCTAGATTTGTACGAATCGGGGTCACTTAGAATAACTAGATATTATTGTGGCGCCCTATAATGGTCCAAACCTAGATTCAATCTTAATGCTTTTAAGTTTTACCTTTCTGATATCCGTTAATAGAGGCTTCATACTTTCTACAAGCAGCTTATGTACACATAGTACAGTACTGACTAGACAACACGTCTTCCCATATAAACGATTTATTAAGTTAAATTGCAGTATTTAGGCTTGTGGGCTCTAGTACTTAAATGTTTTTTCGTAAAAAGAGGGCCTATTTAGCATCCATGAGAGAATATCCGTGAATCTATGTATCATAAGTTATACTTATTACTCTACCAAAGTATAAAACTTCAAGTATTTCCGCACTTAAGAGCTGCTGCTAGAAATTTATCTAAATAGAAAGAATAGAAAGCATCTCTTCCAATACATCTAGCCTACTAGTTAAGTAATGGATGGGTATACGCGCTTAGACCAAGTGGATTAGGGCATTGATTAATGGATAACCATGTTAGAGTGACGCAATCTTAGCGAAATCCCAAGGGTTCGAGTATGGGGTTCCTAGCTCTCCGCTTTTAAATAGAATTTCCTTTAGAAAAGAAAGTTTTTAATCTTATTACAGAGTCCTTTTCTTTTATATAGTTAAAGGCTTATTTACTAAGGGATAGGGGATAACATAGAGTCTAAGCTTTGACTTGCAAGATAGAATATTCTTGCAAGGATTTTTCCCAGCTCTTATAACTTGTTCACAGGTTTTCATTTCTCTTTAGCCAAGGGGATTTCTCTAGAATTGGAAGGAATCTAGACAACTAAAAGTTCCTATACCTCCAATTTGGATTTACTGCTGTTATGCCTTAACAAAAGCCTTTGTAGTTACTGCACCTTAGCTTACAGTCTTCTTTAGATGAGATTAGAACCTATATCTTATTGTGTTACTGTACTCTGTTTTCCTGTCATAGCTCGGGCTCTTTATATTTTGCGACTTGAACTCTTGTATTGTAGTCGAGATATTAAGCTACGTTTATAATGTACAATGGAAGGAATGGAATGAGTTTTTCTCCCGGGGTTGGGGCGTATTTTAAGACAAAAAAAGAGAAGCTAGTTGAGAATTTGACTGCATTATAGCTTTTCTATTAATGTCTAATAATGAAAATAAGGAATTCTATCTAATTTAGTAAAGAACATTCTTGGCGTTACTCGTGCTCCCTCAATTTCTAGTTATAAAACAGCAACAGGAACCGTGGATAGAGTTTCACTACCAGTATATTACTAGTAAGAGAAGTCCTTGAAAAGGGCTCCTTCAATAATTTTTCATCCCCCTCCTATTAAGAAGGATACCGTCAGTGTGGGTCTTTATTAGGATAGAGGGACAAAGCCCTTATTTTTGTTTGGCAAGTTCATCTTTTTATTTGACCTGACAGCTCTAACTATCGATATTTTGGATATAGAATAGTTTTAGATACTAGCAAAAGATGAAGGAAGACCCTAATTGTATGGGTTTTACTTATATTAAATTCAGAACAGGGTCCTGCGTGGCTACTTATAAAAATGCTTTTAGTAACTAGAATTCTTCGATTAGAGATCAGAGACCCGCCTCAGAATACATGCTAACTTTAATTTCCTCTTTATATATCCCAAATTACCTTTTCGGAATCCTTAGTAGCAGGGTTCGGCGGTTTTGAAAGGATATTGCGCTTCTGTATAAATATATTTACCAAATCCTTCTTGAGCTTGAATCCCGCGAGTTGCACTTGACTAGAACATTTTAGAATACTGGTAGTTTGGTATGATAAAGTAGGACCCTTGTTGATCCGTAATTATTAAACGGGAGCTTATTCCTAAGAGTTTATAGTCGGTTAATAAATGGGATTTCTAAACTGATTTAGTGATAGCCCTGTTATAGAATATCCGAGGTTTCTTTGAAAAGTTGAAGTTGCAACTAATTAGAATTAAGGACTTAAATTAGACAACCTTTTCTATCCCTATAGTCAAAGGAATCCCAAAAGTCAATCTGGTCAAGCAAGAATAAATTCAAAAAACCCTGTTGTATGACTTTTTTCGTAAGCTTTAACCAGTGTTACTTTAAGGGGGGATTCTAGACTTTGAGTCCATTCTCCTTATTAGGAATGTTCTAGTATTTTTGAGGATGTGAAGGCAATTTCGAGTGAAGTTTTGAGCTACTCATGTTTGTTTAGAGAGCCTCTAAAATGGGTTTTTAAGTAAAGTGTTTTTTTACAAATTCTGTTATGCAGTATCTAATATTTCCAGTTTTCAGGGTCTGACTAGCTAGGTATTAAGGCGTCTATTAAAAAAAAGCATAGGGGTTACTATAAAACTTCACAGAAGTTTCTAGGATTGTTATTAAAGTTAGTAGCTTACCTTTTCTTATTATTATTAAAAGTCTCTAGATTGCCCATACAAAAGCTTTTTGCAGCAGATAATTTCTAGTAAAATTTTTATACAAAGGGTACGGCCTATAAGTATATTCTGTATTGTCTTTTACTTGATACCGTTTAGTTTAACCAATATTCACAACTAACAAGATTTTAAGTTCATAAAAGGTAGCTAATATTAAAGCCGACCAGAGTCCCCATGGGGTTTTCTAGGCAATAAGAATTCTAATATTAAAAATATCGGCATCATAAAGTCCTGTTTTGAGAGGCTTGCTTCGAAATACTAGGAAACCTTTACTCAGAATTCTTGAAATCCCCTTTCTATTTTTATAGAGGTCGAAAACCCTTATTTTTATGTTGAAAAGGAGTCCCAGAAAAGTAAGAGAACCTGGAAAGCTCCTATATTTACTATGCATTTAACTTACTCTTAAATTCTACTCGGATTTTAAGTGTTTACTTTAACATATTTGGGGAGAAGTCACCGGGCCTCCTTTGAATTCCAGTTTATCTGAATACGTAAAACTTTTACAAGCATAAGAGTTTAAACTTTAAAACTTAAGTAAGCAGTTCTAGTAGAGGCATTGATAAATGGATTTCTTGTATAGCTTAAAAGTAAGTAGTTTTATCTGTCTGTATAGTATAGTCAATTGCGTTTCATAGCTCAGTTGGTAGAGCATTGATTTAGATAAGCATCATGCAGAGGTTCAAGTCTGCTCGTATATAGTCAAGGTAATAGAGAAGAAATAAAGAAAGGGCTTTTACGAGTTAACTGGGCTACCGCGTCTCAATTGCATTAACATGCCTTGGGATTTCAAGTACGAACAGTTTCAAACAAAGAGAAAGCCGAGTGTAGGTTTCGCTCATAAGATAGGTAGTACAAGTATAAGTGCTATCAAAACAAGTAAGATTAAAAAAGAGACTAGTTTTTTCAAAAAAGGAGTCAGTTATATAGAATTCTGTAAAAGGTTTTCAAGTACAAGGGTATAGGTCTTAAGGAAAGCTGTCTAGAATAAGGCTTATAAAAGAAAGCAGTTATAGCTATTAAGAAAAGTACGAAGATTAAGAGTAAGAAAAGAAGTTAGCTAATTCCACTGAAGAAGAGAAAGAGCTGGTAGCTAATCAGCGAGGAAGAAGCTCTCAAGGAAAGGCAGTAGGTAAACACAAGGGAGCTTTCCTTAGATTTCTGTACTATTTGGAGTATAAGGCAATGGAAAGGTAAGAAAGCTAAAGGAACTGAAAAGGAATGGTGTAGCTTAGTAAGGAGGTTAGTCTCATAGCTCTGAGCAAACTCAAGAGGCTTGAAGAGCACTCGTTTTGCTTGCTGGTTAGCTCCTGCTGGTTAGCTTTAGAAAGGAAATCACTTAGATAAGGACTATATTTAGCTTTTCCTGAATAGTCTAGTTATAGTAACTCGAATTTAGTAAAGATTAGCTATGTTTTATGGAGTGGTAAAGCATAAGTTCCTAGAGTTGGCATGTAAAGGTTCAGGTCGATTCATTGCTGGTAATCTAGCTTCATTCTCTGTTTTCTAACCGTTTTCTTTCTGTTCTATTTGAATAAGCCCTTGGACCTTGGAGTGCCCTTTTTTATAGTTGTTCTAAACATAAGTATATAAACAACCTTTGTTATAGGTGAAAAGCAATTACTTCAAAAAGGGTAGGGTGAGGGTAACAAGAAAACTCAAACATGAACAACATCTTTTTGACACGATAGCTAGATAGTTAGAGCATTACTTAGAAAATTAAATTATATAGTTAATACTAATCCAGCCCAGGTCTCAGTCAAGTCAAACTGGGGTTTGCATAAGGAGTCGTTTACATATCTCACTTAAAAGGGGGGTCTCGAACCCATCAGTTAGTCCTTTATCTATCCTACCGCTCCTAAAGAGGAGTCTTTCTCTAGAACTCATAACCCCTTAAGTTTCTTTGTTTTGTGTAAAATAACAGCGAAGTTGAACTGTGTTTAATCTTAGACTTAACTAATGGAGCCCCTTATCCCAACTACAATGAAGTCCTCAGAAAACTCAAGCTTTAGGAAGTAATTGTGTTTATACCTAAAAAGGAATAGAGCTCCCGTTTAGGAGTTTCCTCAATATAGGTATCTCACATTTAGCTTACCCCTATTTTAGTATAGGAATCATAAAGCGGATTTACTTAAACAAGCATAAGCCTAGGATATAGAATACTTACTATGGTAATTCTATTTTAAATGAAGCTCCTTGTTAGATTGCCCCATGCCCTTTATTAAAATGACCCAAAGAACTACGGAAAAGAACCTAACTCAATCGTTAGTTATGGGACCCCGCATCCACTTCAGACACCACTTGGTTGGAATATTTTAAGTAAACATCTAAATATAGCCCTTAATAAAATTTCTTTAGTTTTTCGTTATTTATATACCTTTCGGCCAACATGATATTGCTCTAACATTCTGATAAAACGGATGCTTGTGATTCACCATAGCTTTTTCATTTAATGTATGATATTCGATTACCAAGGAGAGGCTGTTCTCCTATTTAACATGAAATAAGTATGGCAAATGCTCATGCAATGTTATCCCTTATACCTGCTTTTATATTTTAGTTTTAGTCAGGACAACGCATCTTTAGCGCTATGGTAATCCCATCCGCTTTATACTGCGGGTAACTTGTATCCTGATCATCTATTCTATAGTAGTCTAGCCTCCCTGTTTTAAAATAAATAGCATATAGCACTACTTTTAGAAAATTCCAAGTATAACAGGTATAAAAACGTAATGATGGCGCTTTACGAACAAGTTTCTCCGGGTCCCTTCTGCAATATTCTTTTTGAGAGCTTTATGTCTTGGATTGTTCCCACTGTATATCCTAGCAATTAAACTGTATATACTGAAAAGGAATCCAATACAAAGTTAGTATTACCGTTTGGAAAAGCGGAATCCCAAGAATTGATAGGTACTAACATAGAATCGAAGCCTGACGTATCTAAAGCTAAATTTAGTGAATACCTTTTTTAGACTCCTATTGACGGCTTATTTGGGTTATTCAAATTAGTTGTTATGATACTTACCTGTCTTGGTTTCTATTAGGTTACAAAATGAATTGCATTTATCCATTCATTTTTTTTATTACACCTGGTGTATAAAATGTATAAAGACATAGACTCAATTGCATTGCGTGTCCTTTTTCTTATATTACTGTATGTATTAGTTAATGCTTTAAATTATTGCACAAATTGCCGACAAGAATTGCCTAATAAGTAAGCTCTATTCTGTAAGCTTTTGGTATGCTGTATAAATTTAGAAGAACAAATTATCAAGTTATCAAGACTTGGTGAAGCGGCCTTAACTAAACGAATAATCCTTAATTTCAATCTCGAACATATATCCTGTGACTGTCTGTTTAATCTAGATATTTTATTTCTAAAAGTAAGATCCTCTATTTAAGTAATTTTATCTAGCACCTATAATTCCGTAATTGGGAAAATGTTTCCTTATGTGCCTTATAATAGTCTAAACCTCATTCTAGTAGTTTCCAAAAATCCCTAACCCTATGAGTGTCCATAGCAATTTAGTTATTGCTCCCTCAAGCTTTGAAATACTTTAGGCTTAAAATACGAAACTTTATTTGGGCTTTAGGAGGGTTTTATAGACATAACTAATCAGGGGTCTGTCATAGATCAAAACCATATTCATCTGACTAAAAATCCCTTGGATAGGTAGAGCTGCTTAAGGATAACAGAACAGGGAAGTCCCGTTTCAGTAAGGTGTGTGTTGGTTGACTAGTAGGATAAAAAAAAGAGAGGTAAGGAGGTTAAGCTTGGGAGTAGTAAATCATGAACACTAGATTCTTTGTCTAGTTAGTAAAAAGAGAAAGACTTGTTTTCGGAATTGTAAAATATGTAAGTCATGATTTCTTAAAGTCAAGGGTTCAAATGCCTTGGAAGAACTTGTGAATCCCAGTTATAACAATACCCTTACGCCAATTTTAGGCTAGACCTTCTTTTAAAAACGTACGTAGCCAGGACTTTTTTTAAACCCAAGTCTTAATCAGATATTCGAAAACTTTCCAAATAATGCAGCCCTGTAGTTTGACTCCTGAGACAGGGATTTGGCGTATTCTTTTTTTACTGCTCGAAAATCCTGTCTTGTTTTTATGAATGTATTGTATTATTTGCTGTTAACCAAAAAACATCAAGAAACAGGCGAGGAATTTTTTAGTATCTATATCTCATAAAGAGTGGAATCTCGGATAGACCCTTAGGGCTGGCACCCCTTAGATTTAGTAGAGAGATCCCATAAACAAGGAAACCCATATATAATCTATAATTCTAGATATTCTTAAACTACGGGATCCGACTGGTTGTACAAAATGCTTTTTGGGGATTCACTTCAATTAGATTTGCTAGGGATTTCTATTATGATTACCTTTATTTTAATACGAAAAGTTGAATAGGAAGAAATAGACTTTTTATACTATATTGTTACAAACAAATATATTAAAATTTATAACTAAGTGTCTCCTTATTGGTATTTCATCCATATAAGATATAAGAGTGGAATCCCCTACTAAAGCCAAATCCTAAGAATAAAGAGGAAGAGGTTTCTGGGCTATTGTTCTATTATTGAATTTTTGTAACATAAGTCATAAAACTAGCATTTGAATAAAAAAGATTCTAAGCGATACCTTGAGAGAAATAAATAGAACCCCTTTTGTGATTACTCTGAGTCAAAGCAAAGGAACTTTTTAAGTTAGTGTAACAAAAACAAGAAAGCATTGCGGGGGCTTTATTATTCCACCTTATGCTTCAATAATTAGATAGAGAAGCTCGTAAAAGGCTACCTATTTAGGGCTCGAACCCTTGGCTGTCTACTGGGTTTCAAGAAGAGGAAAAACTTTCTTTGTTTTATTTAAGGGTATTCCTGAAAGTTTTTTAAGCAGAGATTCTAAGCAAAAAAGTCAAATAGAATTGCTCAACACTATAAGAATACCCTCGCCTGACTGTACCCAACATCCCTTGAGATTGAGTCAAACCTAGTAAAACAACCCGAAACTCTTACGACTGCACTTTTGAGCAAAACTTATAAGTGTACTAATAATACCTACTCGATTTGAACTCATAGCTTTCAGAGTACAAAAAAGATTCTAATCTTGTGTGTAGCTAAGCGACGGGTCAACTTCACGATAAAGTAAGGGAGATGTTTTTCAAGTCTTAATATAGCGTTCACTACTCTGAGTTTCTGGGATTTATTAGAATTCTAATTAGTCTTTTTATTTGGTTAGGTATCTCTATATTCGAATATGACAGACAGCCTTTTGAGACCGCGACTAAGTCAAAAAAATTTCTAGTTGTTTAGTTATGTATTTTCCGCATCTTTTTCATTTCAGTATACACCTATTTCTTAACTTCCTGGTTGGGTTTTTAATATAGTTTGCTCAAAATTGCTTATTCTAACAAGAGGTTTCTATTATACTCGAGGACCTTGTATATACGATAATCCAGTAAATTTAGAGGACCCTCTTAATTTATCAAACGCAAACCTGGAAAATCATATACTAATATGTAACGTAGCACTCTGCAATTAGTCATTTATAACTACGAAATTAAAAAGCTAGAATCTGGCTTTTGCGAGAAGGGTTTTCAGTACTAACCTGTACTAACCCGCTGTTCTTTATACTTACTAAGCCCATAATGCAAAGACTTACTAATAAATCTTTACACAAGAATGTGGAAAAACAAGGCTTTATCTTCATATTTATAGCACTCTTTACCCGATAGTCTGAGTTTAAACCCGGGTTAATCAAGTGTAAACCTCTTATAACGGATCAAAAAAGTGGTATTCCTTTTTTTAAGCAAGATCTCTTTTTCGTTTCTCCCTATTTTATTTAAGTCATTATAGTACTTTAGATTTCTGTTACAAAAGTGTGCACCCGTGTAATAAGAAGGAGCTGAGAGATATACAATTTATATCATGGATTAGTTCAAGACGGTGAACGAAAGAGAATTGCTCTACAATGACTCGACGCGAACCAACAGCCGTTTTCCTTTCTGAAGTTAAATTGGTGCTCATCTTGGGGACTAATAAGAAATTCTAATTATTGCTCTGAGTTACCAGGGTCTCACTGATGCTAGAAGGCATTTCTCAGAGATTCGATATTGAATTGAGGAGGAGAAAGGAATGCTTAGGTATTGGTAATTGCAAGTCGAACTATATTCGGCAGTTAAAATTGAATTAAACCGACCGCTTTTAGTTTAGTAAAAAGGAAGGCATAGGAAAAACGAAAGACTAAAAGGAACTGCTTACCACGGTCCGATGAAAGCAAAGTTATAAAAAGAAAGGATGATGATTCAAATTGGCCCTACGTAATGGAGAGCTCTTTTTTACTATTGCTTAGTTAGGTGGACAACAATAGCTTACAATATAAAGATTCTCCAAAGTCTCGTAAGACGCAACAAAAGCGGACTCAAGAAATAAAGAAGTATTCCCGGGGGTTCGGGATTGCCGGAAATGCTCATCAGTCTCAGAAAAGAAATTTTAATAGCTAGGCTTTCTTTGATTGGATAAACTTAAGGACTACACGCGGATTTTGGATAAAGACACTATATTATTACTGAGCTCTGACTAGAACTTGGAAGTCGAAGTCTAAATATGGAGTCATTAATAGCACGAAATAAGATCCGCTCCCATCTCAGGATACGCTTTTTAATTTTAATAAAGAGTTACTAAATACTCAAAGATATCAAACTTTATATCAGATAGGATCCTCAAAGGAGTAATGTTTATGAAAAGGGCCTCAGAGACACCGGTCAGATTCACTTAAACAGAATCATAATTGTTACAATAAAAGTAAGAAACCTGACAGAGTCTCTCTTCAATTTCTTAGAATAGCTAGTAAATTGACTCGACGAAGGGGTTACCGGAACTTTTATAACTGATGTAATGTTTCAAGCTAAGAAGATTTCCTTCTCATAATATGGGAATACTCAAAACACGACTAGTAGTAATATTAAAAACCGAACCGATAAAGCAGGAATTCCAAGGATTGTTTATACAATTTAAAAATGAAATTGACGGTTTGCGCTATCCTTAAATAAGTATCAAAAAACAGAAACATAAATTGAATGAAAAATAAGGAAAATTAGACAAGTTGGATTCAGAAAACCTACGAACATTAGGTAAAAGCTGGCATTCTTAATCACTTAGATACGGAGTTCTTAGCGAGAGTTTATAGTTTAGAGTATATGTTTTCCCATGTAGTAAGTATGTATATATTCTTTTAAGTATTTAAGTTAAGTATTTAAGTGGTCAAGCACTTAGCTCCTAAGGGAACGGTCAGAGGTTCAAATTGAGTAAATTAGGGGTATCCTGTTATGAAATTCTAGCTTTCTCTTTGTTAAGTACTGTGGATATCCATACAAGAATTTATACCTATGGGGTATAATTGAATGCCTTACTAACAATTCTAACAAATGTTGACAAGTAGTTAAAAGGGCCTTATGAAGATCAGATTATTATATCAAGTTTTTCAGTTTTATTTGTTGTTGTATCAAACCTATGTTCAACTTATCGTGTGAAGTTTACTAGTTAGTGATGGAAGCGAGCGCCTTTCCCTAACCTAAGAAAGAGTCCTATTTTACCGTTTTTGCGGGCCTTCCTTTTATATGTCTCAGTAGCATATGCTAAGCTATTTGGCACTCTAGATCTTGGTTTGGATATAGTTTTTGCTGGGATTCTCAGTTACGAGTTCGTGCAAACCAACATGATCCTTTTAGTTGTAGTATAATGATGGGACCAACTTTGCTTAATAGAGTTCCGTATTAAAAACCTTATTATATAATTTTGAGTCTACACCAAAGTGATTACATTCACATATCTTAAACTGGAATGCCTATATACTTAGCTCAAAACCGAAACTCCTTTAATACCACCTTGTATCTTCTCTTTTAAAACCTATTTATATTCAATCTTGACTACTCTCAACTGATTTATACTGGAGCAATCCGCCTCGAACCTGCGCATGTACCAACAAGTAATACCTGTCTTACCGTGAAAAAGCTGGAGTTTTGGATTATACTAGCTATGCTTATAGGGGCTTCAACTATCTTTGGAATTCATAACATAAGGCTGGGAATAAGTTCTATTTAAGTGATTAAACCCGCTTTTGCTACAATGTATAACATTAACTCTACTCGTATGCGCCTTCTTTAATGACAACCTTTCCCTCTCCTGAGTTTTACATGAAAAGGAATAGAGCCCCAGTTCAATTCAAACTAAAGACAAGGAAGTTGTTTTTAATGCAAGGCTTAAAAGCGTAATAAATTCCAAAAATCCTGTCACTGTTAAGGCAAAAGCGCTGAAAAACCCTGTATGATCCTTATTTACTTAGTAAACGTGGGTCTATATGTTACCTTTGTGTTTTCTTAGTTCCTTACTTCTTCTTCATACTCTCTCTTAGAATAGGAACTCATTGACAGGGGAGTCTTCTCTAGCATGGTGGGCAAGTCCATGAAGAGGAGTCTTGAAAAGCATGTCAGCTAAGAGGATCAGTACCATATATTTGTGGTTTGTGGAGTAAAGCTACATGGTTAGAGCACCAGTGAGTGGAATCTCAAGTCATAGGTTCAAGTGCATTTAGGAATTAAGATATCAAGAAAGTACAAGGCAGCTGCATCACTTTCCAAAGAACTCTATTGTCATGTGGTAAAGTGTTTTCTAAGTTAAGAGTTCGAATCCCGGTCACTCTTAAAAGATCTGGTCTAACCCTATTTAGTTAGTGCGCTACCCGATGCCAACAAAAGATGAGTCTTATCAAAAAGAAAAAACTTTTTTGTTTTGACTGAGGGAAGTGTCCCGACTAATTTCATGCTTTAATAATAAGTAGAGAAAGTTAGAATAAGAAGCTTAACATAAATATACCAAGTCAAGAAAAAGAAAGAAGTAACTTCCTTGCAGAAGGGCCTAGTATGTAATTATTACAATGTTTGGGATTTGAACCTTGAGCCATGTCCTAAAAGAGAGCTTTGATATGTTTGGAGGAAATGGGATAGCATGGCATAACTTCCCTCTTTGTCGATTTGAGACTCGGATTAAACTATGTAACTAAGCGAGAGCAGCTATTGCTATTTTTCATAACTGCCCCATTCAGGAGAGAGCTGCTCTTTTCTATCTTAAGTTAGCTTTACTCATCCTTATAAAAATCCATTAAAAAAACAATAGTAAGGGAATTCTGGTATCCTTCCCCTATTGCTAAGAGCTGAATCGATAGGGAAGACCTTGTTTATTTGACAAGAAGTTCTTATAATTCAATTTTTGTTTACGTATATGATAGCTTTTAATTCTAACCTGTTCCGGGGATTTAGAAAAACAGAGTTCAATTAAGGAAAATTGAATTTGTATGCCAACACTTTTAATAGTTTTTAGTAATAACGCAAGCCAATAGAAGAAGGAAGCAACCTCTTTTTTTTTTTTTTCAAAAAAGAAGTCCTTTCTTGGTTCAATGATTGAAAAGGCTCCCATGTTATCCCGGAATACACCCTTTTTATAAAATTCTTCGGTTAATTCTTTCTCATATCTATATGCTTTTTACCCGTAGATTTATCAACTGTACTCAAGGAATACTCTTTTCTTGGACTCCTGACTAAGAGTTCCTAACAGGCTTAAAAAAGAGGGGCACCCTCCTCTTATAAGAAAAAGTCAAAGCTTTTTAACACCAAAAATGGGTTTACAAAGACTCCGCATAAGAATATCTGTTTCTTATTTCTTTACTAGGTCCTTTAGAAAGTCAAGCTTTATTTGGAACTATAATAGAAATAAGAAGAATTTTTTTAGTGCTATTGCACTTTATTGACCACGCGAATTAAATATCCTAAATAGAGTATATAGAGTGTGGAGTAAAGGAGGACTCTCTTTATATGTTTTTCCTCAATAGCTCAGTAGTAGAACATTGGGCTTTTCGCCTAACGGTCGCTGGTTCAAAAAGGGGCATAGAATAAAATCAGATTTTAGGTAGGTTGGGAATCTTACTTGTATTTGATATCTTCTAAGTTATTAAGTTCCTAGAATTTCTTTTCTAAATATAATAATAATAATACAGCTTTCATTTAATTTAAAACCCTTGAGAAAAAAAGAGAAAGAAGTCAAGAGTTTCCTTGAATATATCAACTGTTTATTTGCTTGTCATGAATCCGCGGGTTTACCCTTTTTGGTAATATATTCAAATAAGGTTAAGAGAAATCTCATAGTATAAAAGCTGACATAAGGATGCTCGGTTTTAATGTCCAACTAAACCTCTTTCTTGTTATGAAACAATAAATCCAGTTTTTAGTCTATGAATCCTTTCAATTTACATGATATGATAAACTGCGTCATATAATGGTTACTTAATAATTGTTTCCCTTTTGCTTGAGATACGTACCTCGCACTGATTCAGAGTTTCCAAAGTAAGAAGTTTTCCTCTTAATTAGATAGCTGCCTTTCCTTTTGTCTTTATAAGGAGCTCCCTTGTATAATGTGTATACTTGCCAAGTACCTGAGAAATTTAACTTAATTAAGATAAGTTTCTATGTTAACACCTATATAAATGATATTTCCTGACTCCCCTTTTGTTATACTATTATATATACTTTCAGTGAAGGCTTGAACTTTAAGAGAGATTTGGTTATGAAAGAGGATTCCTGATGTGGCTATAGCTTTAATGTCTGTCAAGGATCAATCCTTGTTAAAATTCTTAATAGGTAATAGACTTTACAAAATTTATACCTGTTAAACCCTTTTCCATGATGCTTGTGATTTATTCCCTGGTATCGTAGTAGCAGATTGATGTAAGGAGTTGCCTTGTATAATGTCTTAAGTGGAAGGACTTAACTATATCTTTTTATTCAGAATCAATTAGAGTAAGACTGGAGGTGGGAAACCATAGACTATAAAATCGTATTAAAGACAGAATAAGGAAATTAACTCTTTACAAAAAGTATTGGGTAACCCTTAATATAATCATCAGATTGCCTTTGATTGTGCTACTTGCTGCCTATTAGACTAACCGGATTCTTACTGGGGTCCTACGAAACAGCAACACTTCTTATGCCTTTTTTCCAGAGCTTTAAGGGCCTTGTTAGAAGACTAGTAGCAATCTAAAACAATATTTAGTTCAAAAAAGATATCCGATACTGACAAAGACTACTCTGTTTTTTCTATTTTAAAGTTAAATTTGTGTAATAGAAGTATAATAGAGAAAAATATAACATAAAAAGCTCCGTGAGGATAATTTTATAGTAATTCGAAGTACTACTAGATTGACCTAAAGAATTTTTCTAGTTTAGTTTTCATTTTTTATCAGCTACCCACAGTCAAACTCCCCCCTTACTGTCACGGCATTCTAGTATGGAGTTTATCCGAGATAGCAGCAGCCCTTTACTTTTTTGAGTAAGATTCATGACACAAAACATGTATATCTTCCAATTTTTTTGGCTTTGTTAAGATTCTGGGATAAAATGACAACAACCCGGCTTGTGTAAGCTCTACTAACTATATGTAATAAACTCCAACTTCTTACGGATAATGCTATCCTTATAAATCTAGCCAAAGCTAAATGCATAACTTAGGAACACTGAATATAAAGTTTTGATCTTCAAATAAGATTTCTCCTGGTAGCGGCACAAATAATATATCCTAAAAGATACCAAACCTATAAATAAAGTTTGTTTACATGACCTCCTACTTTATTTTTAAAAAGTGTATTATTCCCGCATATAACACAATTGGAGCTTGTTTTGACTGATTTTCTTGTTTTGTTACTACTAGGTATTTTACAATACTTTGGTTTTCAAGACCAACTCCTGAGACCGCTCAGACAGCCATCCAGAATTTCTAAATAAATTAAAATACTCAAAATCCAACTTCGTTCTCATTACTTAAAGAAGTACGGACCCCTTTTTAAGTATAGCACGGATTGAACCTGCGACCGTTATATTAAACAATGTTCTACCGACTGAGCTATACACCCTGAAATAAATAGAAATAGGCTGGATTCTAACATTTACTTATAATCGGACATGATTGATATAGTGGATATCATTTCTGTGTATAATAGCTGACTAAACCTTGCTGAAAAGCGAATAAAGTTTACAGAAATTCTGCAGGAATCCGGGGATTTACTCCAAAACACAGAATAATAACTTTTTGTCCTTAAAGATGTTGCATTTGATGAAAGCAGAACCCTTAACCGAAACCTGAAAATAAAAGGACTAGTTGACTACTAGCTCACTTTATACACCAAAGTAATCCCTCTTTTTAGATAGGAAAAGGTACGCTTAAGAAAATCAGATGAAAAGACTTCTAGAGTACTTATAGTATATGGGGGTCTCTTGTTTAGCAAAGGCAGCCCTTATCTTTTCTTTAAGATGAATTCATTCTCATCTCAGCTAGGTAATTTAATCTTAGCCAAATACTTTTAACTTAATACTCCACCAATGAAATACTGAGTTTAAACAAAGGGAGAAGCTCTTGAAAGGTTTTTCGATTCTTACTTTACAAAGACGAGCTAATAAAGAAAATCTTTTAAGTAATAGGAATCTAATCTTCTTAGTATGTCTGGGTGATAAGACAAATCAGCATACCTTTATCAGACCAAAGGATGCCCGGGCTGTGAGAGCGACCTTTCAGCGAAATTTAAACCATACCATGATTATCGTACTAAAAAGAATGACATATGGAAACCTCTTGGTTAGTACTTTTCCATTTTACTAAGACTATTAAAAATCTAATATTTATGACTCAAGTCCAACAAGTTATAGGAACGCTTAGCTTATAGAATAACTGTTCTATACTTTTTCTCTAGGAAATTCATAGGTTGTAGTTCTGTTAAGAGCTCTCTTTCAAGTATATTACCTTAAGAGTTAGTTCTATAGTTAGGTTAGCAGGTTCATAAATGGAGTAAAGGAATACACAGTAGTAAGCAATATCGATATATAAGGACCCGACTTAACTTAAGGATTTCGACATGCTAGTACATTAATCATTTCTTATGCAACCCGGTAAAGACTCGCTCTGTTTATTACCAAGAAGTAAAAACTAAAGAAATTCTAGTTAAGTAGTCAGAAAAAAGAGTTTTCAGTACGAGGGAATAGGGTGTCTACTCATTTTGGGGGTAATCTCTTATACTATTCCATTTCCAGAAGTTTACTGCCCCTCTATACTCTAGATAAGTCAAAACTCTTGAAGCTGGAGTGTATAAGTTTTCAATTTTTAGTCAAGTTCTTGCAGCAGACACCCGTGTTGGATAAGAGCCCCCTATTATGCTCTTTCAAAACTTCTGCTTTCTAAATCGTTAGAGCTGTATTAATTAGAAGCCTGTGGAGAAGTACTATAATCAGACACTGTGCCTGCTGTAGATGCCTATTTTTTGTCAAGCAAGTAGATTAATTAAGAAAAAGAGTGAATAGTTTTTTCCAACCAAAAAGTCGAAGTTTATTTGTTTAATAAGAAAAACTAGAAACGCCCGGAGAAAGTACCCTTTATTAAGACCGCTCCCAAATAACCAGAATTATATACAAAGCAATAGGACTGGACTAGCACCCGTCTAGATTAAGTAAGTTTCCTCTTTTTTCATTTACTTGTTTTACATATTCTCTTTAACAAAAGTTTTTAATTCGGATACTACTTCTAATTAATTTTCAGTACTAAGTATATTTGCTTAGTATTCGCAACTACTCTGATAAAAAGTTTCAGCCCCCTAGTTTAAAAGTTCTATTTCCTGAAGATTAAACCTAAAATCTCTGTATCTTTTTGTAAAGAAGAAATTCTGCTGATATTTAACACATTTGTTAGAATAGCTACGCTCAAAATAAAAATACATAAGAAATTTAGCTGAGCTTAACTCCTTTTTAATTGCATTAAGTCCATATATTTCAAGCAATTCCTATAAGAAAACTTAGAAGAATTTCCATCTATTCTATTTCTTTGCTTTGGCAAGTCCCGATATCCAATTTTTAATATTTGTAGGGGCCTCCTATTTATTAATATTAGTGCTCTAAAGTATAAAAAACTTTTATTTACAAAAAGTAAAGGGAAATTCTACACACTAAATACAAAGAAATCTCTAAAGACACCTCAGTCTTACACCAACTTTTATACGTTTTACGTTAAAACCATTAAATCTTATAAACACAAAAACCCAACAAAATTCATGAAAAGGAAAGATAGATTAAGCCAGTACTTTACTATTTGAAAGAACGACTTCTCCGCAATCAGTAAAACAAGTAATTCCAAGCCAATTAAGCATACCAGTTCTGGATTAATGAATCCTTATAAAGGAATTTTCCTAACTTTTAATTAAAATCAGGGGAGTTGTACGCACGGTAAGTGGGAAGCTTTGGTGCTGAGGTAGCTCTAGAGAGAACAATCCATACTATTAAAAAAGAAATGCTTTAGTTTTAAAAGGGATTCTAGTCTTAATAACCCTTTTACCTTAAAGAGATAGTCAAGTGTCCAAGGTGAGAATAAGACGTTACATTTTGCCTTGAATAACTTAACTTATCAAAAAAACTAATTAAGTAAATTTTGGCAAGGGCTTTGAGAGATTCCTTTTTCTAATATCTAATATACCGAACTGGGTAAGTTTAATATATAGTCTTTGTGCTGCATATAATTCTAAGTAGTTGTAACCCTTGTTTCCGATCCTTGCTAAAAAAATGGATAACATTCAAAGTCTGAGTTACGAGTTACTTTTCCTCGAAACTAATCTTTCCTCATTCAAATTCCTTTTTTGTAGTAATGCTTAACTTGTACTAAGGCTATCTCTTTACTTTTTTTTAGATAGTCGACCTTAATTTCTTATGAGGAACGGGGCCCTATCTTGAGTGAACTCAAAAGTAGTTGGTGTGCCAATAGCTTATCTAAATTACAAGGCAAAGTCTTTCAAACAACACTTTAAACTTAACGGGCAGAGACTTGATCGATAATATGAAAAATTACCTGCTCCAGTCAAGAGAAACAAAAATAGAACTCCTAATTAAACAAAATTTGAAGGATTAGTTAAAAATTACTATTACTTTGGAGAGTACATGGGCTCCAAAAACTCATAAAATAAATAGTATTGCAATTGTCCTCTTTATAAGACTAAACTAGGGGGGGTAGTCACACACACAATTGATAATATTTTAACTTCCGTATTTTTGAGAGAAAGGCCATGCGTTATTTGCGAGTTGTGGATGCCTTTATTTTCTTTTTTTTAATATTCTGGTAGAGC
Source organism: Pelargonium cotyledonis (assembly GCA_036897625.1). Taxonomy (NCBI): domain Eukaryota; kingdom Viridiplantae; phylum Streptophyta; class Magnoliopsida; order Geraniales; family Geraniaceae; genus Pelargonium; species Pelargonium cotyledonis. The sequence continues at coordinate 73,000 of JAYMTA010000002.1, forward strand.
CCAGTAGTTTCCCTTAATTAAGATTCAGTTGGAGTATAATCTAAGAAGTAAGTTTAGCATAGGATAAGGTGGGTCTTGTTGGTTTAAAATAACCTTACTCTTAGAAATGTAAAGGAATTCTATATAAGATATAAATCCCATTTGTAAAAAGGGGCAGCGCCTAGTTACTAGAGATACTCTTGAACTTTTCCAAGAACTTTCTTAGATATTATTAGAGGCGTTACTTAAGTAGAATTATATAGGGCCTATTCTTTACTAGGAGGATACATGAATTGACAAGTATACTAAAAAGGGGAATATACTACACGAAATTCAATGGAATCGATTAAAAAGGAGCTCCTAGTTAATAGTAAAGGCTTACCTCTTTATCGTTTCATTTTTCTTATATAATTTTGATTTGCTTACAAGAAGTCTCGGGAATACCTATCAAGGTTAGGTAGGTTAGAAGAGTAGGAGTACAAAAGCTACAAGGACATGTAAGATCCAGACTCTAGTTCCAGGTAAATATTTAAAATAAGAAAGTAAAGAAGTTTTTAAAAGAAGATGTTAGTTATAGGGTTCTATCTAGAATACTTCCTACAATACACCTTCCTTCACTACGTTCCAGTCAGAAACAGTAACGTACTATCTACTTTATAAGGTTTCTTTTCTCTCTACAGTAAGAACAAGAGGTCTTATCCTTAACCAAGTCTTACTTTCTATACTTATCTATTAATATCTATTAAACCCTTATTCCATTAATAAATACTTATAAAGAGATAGGAATACTAATACAATAACTACATTATAATAAGTATAATTATAATACATATACTACTAACTTCTATACTGCCTATGAAGATGATAAGGAATACAATAGGGTAGTACAGAGGCTATAAGAAGACAATAGCCCATAGGAAGGGGTATAGCTCCTAAGAATAAGTAGAAGTAACTGAAAAAAGCACCCAGTAGGGGCCCGATTTCAAATTAAAACCTGGCACAAGACTTCTGTCTTAACTAAGTAAGTGAGGTATCTTATACTTTTAAGCTGGAAAGGAAAAGGGATTAGAACCCCTTCAGTTTTCAAGAATCACTTAGGTAAATAATCTATTAGCTCTCCAAGCAAGAACTCTATGAAAGCGAGTATAAATAGATTGAGTTTAAATATCCGACTTTTCCCCAGTCTATACTTAGTAATACAGAAGTCTCATTCATCGAAAAGCTTCGGGTTCAAGCCGCGTCGCAGGAAGACTGTAAAGGTATATACAGAATAGAGTATCCAATCCCCCAAATAATACACTACATACACCGTTTTGCGTACGATTCTCTATTTATGTTTAAAAAGAAAAAGAGCTTTTGCTATCTATTCGACTACTCGAATTTTATATATCCTTAAGACTCTCTTTAGATTTAAACTTGTTTTGACATGACATTACTAGTGTAAGTATAATACGTTTCTTTAAACCTCTTTGCTTAACGTCACTCCTATCGATATATACAGCATTCCAAAAAGGGTTATTCAAAAGCATTAGCACAATAAATGAAGCTAAGCTCCTCAAATCTGAAAGGGTTAATCAAATAAATACAAGTGTTACAATCAATATAAATTGAATATACTTAATATTTGTGATTCTTTTACGATGAATGGATTTTTCTGATGGTATAGAACTCCGAATTCCTACAGAGTATAGCTTACCTTATTTGGAAACAAAGCAAAACCAAGGCCCGTTAGATTCGTTTATTTTAGGTTAGGGTTCAGGGTTTTAAAACTACACGTTTTACTTTATTTGGGGTTATGTGTTAATGTAAATTGGATACTTTAAATTCACTCTATATAGGACTCTTTTGAAGAGATTATTTAAAATAAATTAAAAGCTACTCAATGGAATCCAGAGCATTACTAGTCAAGTTTTGCTTACTGGACTCTTGTGGATAATCCTTAAATTACTCAATTTAGCTAATATTACAAAGGTTAGTAAGAAAGAGACCATCTTCTTATGTAGTAAACTAGAGACATTATAAGAGCAACAACAGGAGGAACCCTTAAGGGTAGGATATTCGCTGCTTGACAGAGAAAAATCTTGCTTCCCAAATCCTTAGTTACATAAATGTCCAAAATAAGAAGTCGTAAATAAGGAATACTTATTCAATCGAACAATGCCTAAGTTGTTACTATCTGGAATACCGTTTACCCTTAGTTTCAGGGTCTCTTGGGTACCCTTTTTGACCTGTATTTGCGTTTGATTTCCTATATTTGTTTCATTATTTACCTTTAACGGCTTTGCTTGGAAAACCTACACTCAGTTCTATCCGCATTTGTTGAAACTGGAATTCCTATCAGTAACCTTGGAGGAAGACTACGAGGAAGAGTGCCTTTATAATTATCAGAGAGGGAAGACCCTAAATATTTATTACACAGCTATCAAGAAGAAACTATAACAAACTAAGGAATAAGACTACTAACTACTAACTACTAACTGCTAGTTAGACTAAAGATACATTCAATTTCACTTATGATTCAGGTTTAGGAAGAGAGACTCCTAGCTTGGGGATTATCCCTCTTTCTTTTAATTGGTTTACTGTAACAATATAAGTTAAGAAACTAGTACCCCACGGATATCTATTATTCATTTACGTCCTAGGTATTCTAGTGAAGACACAGGGTTCTCCTTTTATAAGATCTTTCCTTAACTCACTCAGAAACTTAAAATCAACTAGCTATACTTCTACACTGTAATTGTTATTTTACCCCAAGAAACCCTTCCAATAACCCTGAACACTTCTACAAAAGACTTAAGGAAGCACCTCTTACAGACTTAGTTTAGAACATAAAAGCCTGCAATCACAAACTCCTGCCTTAGCTATACCTTACTCTATAAATTTTCTCTTTTTCGGAAACTAGAAACCTTCAGAATACAGGAACACTATAAGAGAGAGAGAGGCTTTGGCAGGAAAGACACTAGCTACGGAATACAGAATAGAGGGAATACACGAGTTCAAGTCCCATAGTATATACTAATAGATATCCCATTTAAGTAAATACTTTAAAATATTAGGGGTAATGGATTTGGAGTAAATATAGGAATTCATTGTTACTAACCGGCTAGACTTCCTTTGTCTTTACCAAAAATGGATTACTTGAGCTCTAGAAATTTGAAACAAAGGAATATTAAGAGTCTGACTTTAACTTTAACAGCTGCTTCAACAGAAATAAAGGATTAGAAAACCCCTAACCTTTTCTAGAACTTACTATGAAATACAAAACTCAAAATAAGAATGTAGGGCTCCCTCGAAGGAACTCCGGTTTTAATACCTTATTTATAGAAGGCTTAAATCTTAGTTTTTTTAGACTTTACTCCTAATCAATTTACTAGACTTGATCTTCGTTAACCGGATCCAGATAATAAAACCGCCTTTCTTTAGAGCTTTCTTATTCATACCTGTAAAATATCTTTTTAGTCTGTATACCTATCCTAGGAGATACCACCCTTCTTATGAGCAATACTCTGTATCTTAGTAGTCTTCATCATACTTACACCTTTCTTAGGTGTTCCCTTGTTTCCTCTAGCTAGAAACCCCTTCCTAAAAGAGATTTCCCTTTAAGTTGTAGAGCTAGGAACTAGAACCTCTCCTAGGATCCCTTAATAAATTATCACTCCTTTACCATTTATATGAGGAATTCCTAGAAGAAACTCTAAACAAAAGAAGTACTCTTTTAATAGTATTATAAGAACTAAACTGCTACTTACAAGAGCAAAACCTATCTCTCTAACACTAGCTTTTTTACCAAAAACCTACTTAAGAGCTGCTTACTTAATTAAGATATATATATATTTTAAAGTCTTAGAAAGGATTAAGCCAGCTTTCTATCAGATAAAGTTGAATTTTTTAGGGCTAAAACTACTTAATTTAAATAACTGGAATTTTACAACCATTATCCCCACCTTATAGCCTGTGCACTTCCGGGAGACTCTTGCTTTTTAATTGCGGGTCTTTCTTTTATCATAATTCTATATGAATGTATAGCATGTAAAGAGGTAATCTGAAAGAAATTTACTGAGTTGTAGTGTAGTATCCTGCATTCAAATTCACCTTGATAAATTTGTTCTTATAAAAGCAGGCTCTTAATTTATTATTTAGTAAATTGGGGTTAAGCAATTTGCAGGTGCTTGCTACTAAAGAGAAAGTCTCAATCAATTATAAAAAGACCCTTATATCTTAGCTGGAAAGTGATCCCTACAATGTCACTTTTCCTAAAAAAAAAAGGAAACAGGGGGTACTAAAACCGATTAGAGAATACAAGAGTTTATACGAAGTTCTGTAAATTACCCTTCTTCTAGTACTGTATACTAAATACTAAAGGAGTTATAGAAAATTGCTAAAGTTGCCCCTGGAATACATTCAATCTTAGTACCCTTTAGTGAGAGCTCGGTTAAAACGAGAAGCATCTTAGACTAGCTTTTTAATAATATAAATCGAATCTCCTTTCCAACAAAATCCTTATCTTATAAGGAATACAAGTTTTTAAAACTAGGTCACAGCCCAAGCCAAGGTAGCAACCTAAACCTAGACTAGAATCCTTAGTGTAAAAAGAATTGAAATATAATTTAGTTTAGAGGTAAAAGACTCCCTAAATAATGGAATATAAACTCCCATTTTTTCTATTTGACTTCTGCTATGATATGAGGGGGTTTCTTCAACAATAGGGAACTCCTTGGTATAAGATAAGGAGCTTTTTTAGAGGACCCTCTTAAGTAAGTAAAGTGTTCTAAAGTCTAAAGATATCGTGCTGGTACCTTGTAGGTAAGTCTAAGAGACCCTTTTTTTCTATGAGAGATTTCGGCTCAAGTTTAGATTACTTGGTTATAAAGAAATGGAACCGGCTCCTATTGTATTAGGAATAAGGAAAGTCAAAAGATAGGGGATAAAATCTACTGAATTAATTGATAAATTTCTAGGGGTTCGGCGAAAACAAAAAGCGGGAATTCATTTACGAGTAAAATGGGCTTTATTGAGTGTTATTATACTTAGGTATTCTAGCATTAATTGAAATTGCTGAATTTAGTGTGCTAATCCAGTAAGTAACTTTTCAGATAACTTTTTTTTTTAAGCAAGGGTTTCTAAATCTATTCGACGGAACACCACTCTGGAAAACCCCTTTTTAGTTACAAAATACATCACCTTTACCTTTAAAAAGGGTTAACGAACAAAGTAGTTCTGTCTTTAAGAATCCAGGTACTAAGTCACATCATAGATTTTTGAGCTCAAAAGGAAGACTATTAAATACTCGGTATACGTTTTCAGTAAAAGGTAATCGTTCGGGAGTCACTCTCTAGGCTTTTTTGTCCCTTGCTCTGAGAGGCGTACATACACCTTGTGCCCGTGCGCGCTTATTCAGAATACTAGTCAAACGTATCCGGGAAAAGTAACCGATATAGAATTAATTAGGTAAAAATGAAATTACTAAGATACAATGCAAAAAACTAAAAAGAAAGAAGAACGTTTTTTTACACTCGATCACTTTTCATTTTCAATCCTTTCGAAAAGCACCCTATTTAGGCACACGTAAAGGCGCTTAGGAGGGTTCTGTTCTGGTTTTATCATGTTTCCAACCGCAGCTTCTTTTTACCTACGTTGCCTGGTTCCAATCGCAATTCAAGAAATTGAAGCAAAAAACACCGCATGTATATTTTTTAATCTATAGGATTGGGGTTACGTAATGGAGTTTGAATTGTCGTTTCTATTTATTACTTTTAACAACTGGGTTTCTGAAGTAAGGGTAAGGAGTGCAAAAGGTATAAAAAAGTAATCTAAGACTAGAACCTTTTACTAGTTACATAAATGAAGCGAATCCTTTCCTTAAGCGCCTTAGCCATAACTGCTAGCTTTTCACGAAAATTTATACTTAAGTGTAAGCAAGAAATTCGTGTATCCCAGAGAAGAGAATTTTATTATCTAAAAAAGAATTTGATAGACTGAGAAAAACTTGTTATGACACGGAATACAGCCGAATAACTCATGGGTTTTAATCCTTTGGCTCTTAAGAATGCTTCTCGTAGGAATTGTGGGAATACTTCTGATATGGATTTTAGCAAGAAAATTGATAATACGGATTCCCCTCAAAATGTTGTGAGTTATGAGCCAAAGCTAGCAACGCTATAATGACATACCCGAATTTAGATAAGATTTATTAGCACACCCTCTGATTCGCATCAAATCATCCAGGTTTGCTTCTGAATTCTGGATCCAGCCGAGCCCTTTTTTAAAGCGCTGTTGTGAAGCCTCTGAGTGACCTCCTTTTTGGAGTAAAGTTAGTTTTTCACTTATTTAGGTACCCACGGGCGGCCTACAAAAAGAAGGTAGCCTATTTAAGTTACTGTCTTTTTTGCGCAAGAATTCCATATTGGACTCTCTTTAAGAGCTTATTTAGATAATTTTCTAATAAACATAATTAACCCCTCTTTACCTGCGTTAATTCATCTGTTTTGCTTTAGCCTTAACCTTCATAAAGTCTCGTTCTTTATCAGGAAGAAGACTTTTTGGATATAAGTCATGCGGAGTTGCCTCGGGAGTCTAGTAATGTAGATAATTTGTTGCTAATTAAGAGTTATAATTCATATATAAACCGGAAAAGGATATTGTGATATAGAGTACTTATTGTTACTCGACTCTGCGACAAAGGGATATTTGTTGCTTTACAGAAAGAAGTTTTTGTACAATAGGCGCTTTAAGGCATTACATAATAAGAAGGAGGAAGGAATTTCATTATTAAATTGAGCTTCTTTAGTTGTGTAGAAACTTCATCCATAATAAATACGAAATCAGAACTTGAAATATCATGGTCCTAAGGTAAACTTTTTCCTAAGATGAATCCTTTACAGATTTAGTGTATTAGTATCGCAGGTAATAAGATTAGTGTAATTATTCTTCATACTTTCTAATAAAACCAACTGAAAGGGGTAGCCATTTGACTAATACAAAACCAAAGGAAATCCTTTTTAACAAATAGCAAGTTTACTTAGGAATGGGATACTCTAAGGATTCCACCTAAGACTCAGAAATCCAGTAAAAAAGGAGTACTATAACTCCTAACAAGTAAGAATCCTAGTCAACCTCTTATTTAGGAGTTTTTTTCTTTATTATTGGGGCAGTTTATAGGATATCTTAGCTAAGCGGGGGCCGTTCTATAATGTAAGGAACTCTTCACTGAAATTTATGGCATTGTAATCTACTGGAAACTCTCCTTGTTTTTTCTTTAATTCTACTATTCTTACTTGTAACAGAGGTCGTATATTTTAGATAAGCTAGCATAGTAAATTGAATATTATTAATAATTTAGTTTTGTTAATAATTTCAGGATCCCCAATTAATTCTAGTATTACTGGGACCCTAACTTTCTGATCCAGTCACAGAATTTATAGGGTATTAGATAAGAGTTAGACTAAAAATTTTTAAATACTTGGTATTTCATACTATAGTATTATAAATTCAGCTTACATCTTTAAGATTATACTTGATAAATTAAATTATATATGGGTTTCCTTATTGAGATTCACTAAGGAAGGGATATGACATTTCCATTTTAAAGCATAAGAGGACTCTTAGACTCACTGTTTTCTTTTTGAACTGACTAGACCTCAACAATAAACTCGGGTTAGGGATTGAATTTTGTACATTATTGTTATCTTGCAGTACATATATTTACAGAATTCTGATCTCACTTACAATATAAATATAGAAAAATCGAGAGCAGAGAACTAAAACAAAATACACAGTTTTTTTAACGATCCTAGGCATGGCTGGACAATGGAATCATCAACGAATTAAAGTTTTTGTTCTTTATTATTAAAAAAAGAACACTCCCTAGTCCTATTCAATTTTGGGCATATAGTAGGTAATATTCTTAGGATTTTTATTAGGTATCTCGACTTTAACCGAGCAAATTTGCTTACAGGAATTTTGTACCCTTCATAAGGTTCAGGAGCTCTCAAAAGCACTCATTTAATGAAATAAGGTAGCCCTCTGTTTTTTAAACACTTAATTTAGACACTAATAATATAGCTTTTCCTTGCAGAAAAAGGGGTTTTTTGGTTCTAGGTTAGCGGCATCCTTATGCAATTTGGTATTCGTGGGGTGTTTATTAAAAATATTGGTAGTAGAAAAAAGAGAGGGTTAAGTTTCTATTTAACTATCCAACCATAGCTACTTGTAATAGCCGTGAGATGCTGTTTTCTTTTCTTCCAAACAAGAAAGTTAGGATTACCTTCACACGCAAAAACAACAGAAGAAGAAAAGAAACGCTATTAAAATTTTAAAATTTGCTTTTAGTAATCTTTCCAAATTCATATACTATAAGAAGTTTGATTAGGCTAAAACCTTTTATCGATGGAAGTTGGGGCAGTCCAAGTAAGTATTCTACGTCTTAAAACCAGGAAGACTCTTAATGGGATGCTTAAGAATAGTTATAGATTTCCGCCATATATTAATTTTTTCTTGCGGTGCAGTACGAATCCTATTCTACTGTAGATTAAGACTCTCTTTTCGTTGGTTTTCCATAAAAATTCGCTATTGTATAGTTACTGTTTCATTAAAATCCAAGTTTAAGTTAAGGTAGAACTTAATAAGGGAATACTTAGATTGATCCATTTTCAAATAGAAAAGATGGAGACTCTCCCTGACGGACTTAAAGTTAGAGGAATTTTTGTTAGTTTCGAACCCGCGCATTAATGCCTAGTTTATAAGAAAAGAAAGAGAAAGGCTTACTTTACTACTTACTACATTCGAAAGGTAGAGCGGAATATAGTCTTTATCTATGTGATTACAAACCTAAAGCCAACCTTGAGTAAAAGGCAAGCAAACTTCTCCTCAGTTCAGAGCCAAGAAGAGAAATCCTTGCTGAATTCCGAGTCTGACTATTCTATGGTGAATCATTGCTATTTCCTTGACCAAATCCGGACCCGAGCCACACTTAGCATTCCTATCATTTACGTTAAAAACACCAATAATGATCCACTAAGCTATACAATTGAGAAACCCAGCTCAGTAAACACAGCTGGCTTATACCTAACTGCACGCGTTATTTATGGATTGCTGCTGAAACATTAAACAGCATAGGACTAGAGTAAAAACAGTAATACATATACAAATATATAGATACCTCCTACTTTAGCAAATAAAGGCTTCCCTTTTTAGTATAAGACATTAAAAAGTACAAACAGAAGCTTACCAAAAGTAACTCATAGCTAAAAGATAGATACTCCTGATATGGAAATTTGTGGAACCATCCTTTGGCTAAAAGTTGTCTTTTGTAAAAAATTTTTATTGATATACTAAAAAATAGGAGGCATTTCGTTCGTTATCGGGAGTGCCGGGAATTCTCAGTAGTGTTGGTATCCTTGTTGCCTCACTCAAAACAGTTTATCTTTACTTAAAATAACGCCTAGTAAGATAACTAGAGAATTTAATAACAAGAGAATGTCCTTGCCCAGAATAATTGTTGTAACAGCTCAAGAGACCCTTTTTATGTTATGTTTACAAAAGAATCTTATTTGTCTTAATCAGGACCAGAAAGCTAATTTTAGTGTTAGTTATTAGTTATAGGAGATCCTTCCCTGAAACAACTAGTCGCATACTACAACCCCCTCTTACACTCTATTTTAGACCTTTGCATCTGTTCTGATTGAGACAGCTGTACCCCGGATTATAAGTATCGCCAGTTATGAACCTAATCTAATATCGAAATTCATGAAAGAGAAATTTCCACTCAGACCGTACACATCGTACAAAAAGACCTTAATTACGAAAACTCTGACTTTTGTTTAATACTACCCTTTTAGGGAATGGGAACCTGTATAAGTGGTATGTGTTAGAAACCCCCTTCAACCCAGTATAGAATCCCCTAGATTGTCGTAGCTCCTAAATAACCGGTACAAATGAAATTAAGAAGTCAATCCTCGGTAGAACACCATGAAAAGGAGTTGCAGGGGCATGGTTCAATGGGGGTTGAGCAAAGGGAAAGATCTATAATTAGGTAAACCACTATTGGTTAACGAAGTCCTCGAGAAAAGGTAAAAAAAAAAGTACTTCCTTTGATCCTTAACTAAGGTGGGGCTTTCAAATTCAAAGAGTCAAAAAGGCGGGAATCTGACTAAAGATATATTATATACTATGAGTAAGCAGCGGTTTGGAACCTGTGCGTATACTCTTGATGCTTAGTAAAACTAGATTAAAAGATTCTTTTATTACGAATCCGTCATAATATTTGATCCTCGGGAGTTTCTTTATTTGGATAGTAGCTGTATATTAGTTCTTAATTGTTTGTAAGAGGGGGCTGAGGCTTTTGTGTACCTATAGCGGTAATACTTCATTTAGATGTAGAACTCTTTCTAACTTTTTACTTTATTGAAATATAACAAAGGGTATAGTCTAAGTGGAAAATTCATAGAGTGAAGCTTGCTTTCTCGTTAGAATGAAAAATACTCGAAAGAAACTTAGGGTTAAACATATCAAAAAGTGTCCCGATCACCCTGGGCCCGCTCTAACTCTCATCAAAAGGGGATTAACTTACAAGAATATAGTTTATACCTTACAGAATATCCACGCCTCGTAAAAACTAAAGGCGTCCGTTCCATACTCTACCTCTATAATTATACTGACCACCCCTTCAGTACAAGAGAAAGAGCATCCATCCATATCTTTAGAGACATCTAAAATCTCGTGCTATATAAGAGAGCTAAAAGTCCCGCCCTAGACTTGAAGTAAGCAGCCATACCTACTCATTACGCTCTTTCGTATACTTAATAGTAGACTCGATTTTAAGAGCTTTACGTTCCTGGGAATTCTAAGAATAAAACGTAGAGTAGGAGGCCCCCTTATCCTACAATATACCAAAAGTATAGTGAACAAAATAGCAAAACTTCTAAAGAAATCTATTTTAATGAACTAAGTTCGATTGCGAATTACTACTATAGTTAAGCGGAACCCCGGAAAAGAGAGTCTGTACAAGAACATCAAAGATTGAAATCTTCGACGTCCCCATTGTCGACAGAGATTCCTCGCAAGGAAAACGTTTCACTATAAAAGACCTCTAATATCTTGAACTTGCAAAATGTTCTATATAAAACGATGAAAACAAATATAAAGTGTAGAGAAGACTTCCACAGCTTTTTAGATAGATCCTTGTATCATATACCCATGAATATTGTACTTTAGCCCCGGGAGAGGCTTACGGAATGCCTTTTGCGGGAGGTAGCAGTCTTATTTCACAAAAGAAGTAGAAGTTTTAGAAAATAGGGACCCTAACCACAGCTACAGCTTCGTTTTTGAGAGACTTTATAACGAGATATTCCGGGATAACTAATTACTTACTTGATAATACCTTCTAAAGAAAACAAATTAAATAGATTCTTAAAGGATAGCTCTTATATAGAACTTTCTATCGCAACCGATACCTAGGTAAAATCACAAGTAGTCATAACTAGGTTCCTTTTCAGTCTTACAAGAGTAAACCCTTTCCTCTTTTATAGATAATATAGAAACTCAGCTTTTTGATTGCTAGTCTATTTAGTGGATAGTTTTCTCGCTTTATATCTTATTATTATATATTGTACTCAAATGCCCACTATTATACAAACGAGTGTCTTACCACGTAGCTATACTCCAAAGAAATGAAAAGACTTACTTTACTCTAACGAAATACTATAACTCAAGTATTCGGGATAATGTAATATACTTGTATATAGGATAAAAGATCAACACAAATTGAGTATCAAAAGCCGTATAAAAGTGTGGTAGGTGAATAAGATTTTAAGCTCTATATCGAAAAAGACTAAACGTAATGTATATAAAAAGGTTAGCTACAAACTAATAAAGGATGAACCATGACTTACTCACTGATTCTAATATAAAGTCCTATGCTATTTTATTTCTTTATTTCAGCAAACTAGAAACCAGGAAACACGGGAAAGGAACAAGCAAGACCTTACTTTAACAGCCAATTAACTTAAACTTCAGGAATAAAGCGGATTTGTTCTTAGTTAGGTTTCAAAGGTCTGTACTGGTAAGGCTTCGTGGTTCTGGGATATATAGGATTCAAGAGCTCTTGTAACTAATTTTCTATAAATTCGAGTGTTGATCTTTAGAAGTTTCTAGAATAAAAAGATCTCTACTGACAATGATTTACTTCAAGAAATCCGTGATAAATGTATCGTGTGATATACTCCCAGCATGAAAAAAGTACATAAAACATAGGAAAGATTTCTTGCTTTTGCTTAAAAGTGTTCTTATTAACTAAATTCCGTGCTATTCCTACTTATCCGTCCAGGGTTTTGTGCTATTAGAGGTTCTTTTAATAGCAGAGTTAGACAATGCTTTGTAAAGATATAATATATAATTAGAGTCTCTCCTTTAATATGGGCAATAGATAAGTAATTTGGGAAAAAACACAAATCACTAAGTACTGAACGCGCTAAACAAAACAATTTCTTAATAATCCTTAAGTAAAGTTCCGGATATCAAAGAAACTACCTTTCCCTATTAATTTTATTGCGAAGTTCCTCGTACTAGGAAAGTCTTGCTACGCTTATCTATATTTCTCGGATATACTGTACCTGAAACGGATAAAAGTAAACCCAAGATAGTCCTCTTAATAGAGGCTAGGCATTACAATAAACCTATTTTTCTTAATATATTTAAGTGCGTGTTGGTAATCGTTAAGGAATATGTGACAAAACCTTCCAACCGTTCCCCTGGCATTCCGAATAATAAGACTTAGTTTAAGAGTTTTATCTCTTAGCTGAGAATTCCCTTTATTTAATAAAATAGAAATATATGCTATTGCTTATACAAGTAGTAAAAAGATCTACCGAGAAATTCATAGATTTTAGGTGAGCACATGGCCAACTCAACTAATCCAATTAGTAAATCAGGAGTTGCTTTTTGCATCGCACTAAATTAAATCCTTATTAAAAGGAATAGTAAGAATATTAAACTTTACCAACAAGAATCCCCAATAAAAGTGCATTTAAAGCAAGCGATTTCCTTGTTTACTAAACTGGCTTATCTTAGTCTTAGGGGCAGTACGCTTCATAGCTGGCTTATTAGTAACTATACCTATGTCAGTCTTAGTAAAGTTAAACTCACAAAAAGTTCCTCGATCAGAATCGAATCTTCTCAAGAAAAACTTGACTATTTTATATATTTTTGTAGGTAACTAATTTCCGGTAAAACAAGAACTGTTTAAACAGGATTCTTTCTCTTCTTAATCAAGAGGTCCTTTTTCTGCTTGTCAGGTTTATCTTTTGTTATCCCTGGCTCAATTTTAGTATTAAAGGTGGCTGCCTAACTAGCCAGTTAGAATTACTTTTTTAAGACAATTAACATACTAAACTAAAAAAAAAAGCGGTTCTAAAAGCAAATACCACGCACTTAAGCAAGGTTTCCATAAACTTGTGTCATACAAAGTTCTTCCTTTTCTACTGGAGTAAACCGGTTGAACCCTTACCTGTGGAGTCCAGGAACCCCTTCATGACCAACATTTTAAAGACTTAAAAGAATATAACTGCTTGCTCACTTTATAATAACTAACTAGATTGATAAAGTATACAGTCAGAATGAGCTAAATCTATTTGTATATAAGTGATTTTACGTAGGATTGACTATTGAAAAGAAGTAAACAAAAACAGAAGTTTGTTATATACGCGAACCTTGTGCGTGCTTACCTGCACAAGAAAGGATGGGGGTAGGGCTTTCTATTTCTAATAGATAATATCTAAGGTTAGATGACGTAAAAACTAAAGCATTAATACTTCAATCTTAAACTAGGTAATCCATTTGTCCCGGCCTGGAAGAGTAATCTGTTTTTCATAGTTATGCAAGAGTTCCTACTATAGGCGCACTCTTTAATTTCTACGAGGTAATTGCCCGTTAGGAAAAGGAAATTCATATAGAGCGTAAATGGGTAACGCTTTTGAGTTTAAAATGTACTGAGGTAGAAATATAAGAGCAAAAGGCCTTAGAATATGTTAATCTATAATTAAGAACTTTCTCTTATCTGTTCCTTGTTTATCTTTTCATTTGTGTTTCTTTTAGGGATAAATCAAATCTCCTCAGAATCTGATACTCAAAGATTTACTTTAATTCTTTTGTCGGTATAAAACCTTGTTATATGGAATAGTGATAGGAGAAATAAAGACTCGCAACTCCTCTTTATATATGGATTTCAAATATTATATAACTTAGAAATAAAGGTGATTTTGTATACTTGTAGGTTTTTTTAATTACCTTGATATGAGCTAGAGTAAGCAAGCGGAAGGATAACTCCCGAATTTCTTTCCTTAAATACGTAGGTTCAAACGAGGAGATAAGCATATGGCCCTAAACATAAGGGACCCCTACCTATGAGGAGAATCTAATAGAGTATCTAAAAAAGAGTAACAATCCACTAGATACACATGTCGAATTCTCAGATAATTATTAAAAAGCATTGTTTCCATACACAAATTCATAAATGGAATAACCTACTTACTACTTATTGAATTTCCTATTCTAAACCAGAGTAACCAGCAAGAAAAGGAATCCTTTAATCTACCCTTATAAAAGCCATTTTACTATTACCAAAAATCCGTAAGAAATGAGATACCCAAACCTTACTTTACTGTGCTCATAAAACATTTTACGTATAGATATATTACCCTTACTACGATCTAGGTTTGATATTCGGTTTTAGGTTCCTATTATATGAGTGATTGACTAGAAATTGCTTCTTAAAGAGTAAAGTTTTTAGTAATAGATTTTTGATACCTTAGTACCAATTCTTGCCTTTTATAACACGAGGGTAGAATAGCATCTTATTCATATGAAGACCACAGGTTCAACTCGGCTTAGCATGAAGCTTCATTTTTTACATTGAGCTCTTTTCTTCCAGGTGTTATATGTTTGTATCATAACTTTGTAAAGATTTCGCGCAGTTTCGAGATTAGGTAAAGCTCTTGCGGCAACCAGAAAACTAGAGAGAGTTTTAATCAACAAAGCGTATAGGGGCATCTGTCTTACTTCCTTTTTCAAAGAAAATAGGAAAAGGAGCTTAGTTAAGTACAGTGGAACTTTTCTTTTTGGGAATCCTAAAAGTAAACTAGCATGGACAAGGCATTACTTGCCTACACAGAACAAAATAGAATGCTAGTAAGGTTTGCTACCAAGAGATTACAGGTATTCCAGTCAGACAACTTCTAGCTTAGATAGTTTAGAGGTTATTGCCATAGAGATCAAAAAAAAAATCTATTAGTAAAACTGGGACTGGCCCTATTAAGATATACCCTGCTCTGGCTTATCCTGATCCCTAATTATCAAAATGAGCCATACTTAACAAATACCAACTATGCCCTTCATATGTCATAAGGAACTTAAGGAGATGTTCATTGCGGGCCAATACGGAAAAACTTCCTATATTATATAACTATATAATCTATAAAAATAGAGATTCTTTTCGCGGATTCCTTTAATATAGTATACTTTTTTTTTAATACTTATAAATATTAAATACTTTATCTCTCATGTGTATTCAAGCCCTCTCGTGTTAAGACAAAACCGGCTTTTAGAGAATATAGTATTTAGTTTACGGGTCCTTAGGGTAACGTAGAAAAGTGCTTATTTCTCTAGAATCCCTCCCATATACTAAACGGAGAGTCTGTGGAGATATTAATGTTTTATTTGAGTCTCTTCTTCTATCTACAAGATTTGGTGGAATACCCTTAAGAGCTAGTACAAAAGGTAACTTTAAGCCTTACTCCTTTTTATTACGACTGTAATATTAATGGACCCCCTTGTGTCAAAAACTTTCATATTAAAGGTATTGAAGAATTTTTAAGTTAAAAGAATCCTTTATTTCAAGAGAAGTAGCAGTCTTTCGTGGGCGCTCTTGCTTCAAGCAAAGGAATTTTAGACTCTTATTTTTGAAAATGAGGATCGATAATAGATTTCAGAATAAAAAGGATACGAAATAATAAAAATATGATCCAAAACTACACTTTATCTCGTAACCTTGTTGAACTTTTATTCATATACAAATAAAGTAGATATCTAGCTCAGGACTGTACACCCTGACTTATAACTTATATACATAAAATAAGTATCTCGCTCGCTAAGAGCTGTAATGTAACCTATCCTAGTCATTATACTCAATTTTTGCTTAGATTTCTACTAGGTATATACCTATCAATAAATTCAATTTTCTTTGACCATTTGCAATAACTTTTAATTCTTGACCTCTTAAAAAACGATGCCCTATGCATTTTATTCTATAAGTTTCTATAGTTAAGAATCTCCCTTTTATCCTAGGAATTCTTCCTATTTTGGTGAGGGAACCCTATTCGGCATTTTTGTATTTAATCTTTTACGGGCTTTTCTTTACCTTTTAGGAAAAATGGAATGAATATATCCAATTTGCTAATAAATTCTTTCCTAAATCAGGAATTCTGAAGCTTTTTTTAGTTTTTGTTTATTTAGGGCCTTTGACTCCTCTTTTACTCGGTTTTAATTTCTGCCAGATATCCACCAACCTACCGGGCAATACCTATCTATGTATCTTTTTTTATACTGCGTAATTGGTAGATGTAGGACAGTAGGCTTGGGCATGACAAATTTATGAGCTCGATTCACTTTAGAAGGGCGTTATTTTATACAATACTACACTATTTCTCCTCGTTTTTATTAAAAAAAAGTTAGAGTGAAAGTTATCCGTAGTAAAAATACCTGAACCCTCTTTAGCCCTTGGACCTGTAAAGTTACTCTAATTCTATAGCAGCGGGGGCCCTTGTTTGTTATTTATTACTCTGTATTTATGTAAAAGCGAGAATTCTTCTAACCCATAATTTGAAATTTGTCATTTATGGCTGAAGTTGATAAGGTCTTTTTTATAAACAAAGTATATTAAAGAATAGAATAAGAGCTCTCTGACAAGGAATCCTTGGAGTAATTCTCTTATTCTATTTCTTTTTGGATTTTAGACTCTGTTCCTGCTATATTTTAATATCTCAACTATAGATAGAGTCAGAAATAGGGGTAACCAGAATCTTTGACTGTTCCAGTTCATGTTGAATTTAGCTTTTCTAATTATTTTCCCTTCCTTCATTATAAATCAGGACCTTAGTGATATACACCTCGGAGCTTTATCACCTAGGGCATTTCTAAACTGCTCAATTCAAACAACTTTCATTTAGAAACTTATAGTTTAAAGCACAGGAGATTGTAGAGCTACCCCAATTTAGTGATTACCTATTTAGATTTATAGAAAATGAAGGACACTAAGCAAAGCTCTCTTAAGGAACATGTTTGACTCCCTGCTTTGACCCTAAAGACTTTACAATTTCCTTTTTGAGGGGTATAAAGGAGTAAGAAAGCAAGACAGAGAACCCCCTTCCACTCTACCTTACTTTACAGACTAAAAACAAGAAGACCCTTAATTAACTCCTCTTCGGCTCTACACCTAGCTGCCCTTACCGTAAAAGGGGGCTTCGGCTTGGCTTTCTCGACTCATATAAATCCGAAGCAGGATACCCCTATTATTTTTTACTTTAGAAACCTTGCGCCTTACTAAATTCCTATAAACCAGAGCTTTAACTTTCCTAACCAGTTAATTACCTTTTGAAGAGTCCCCTTATACTCTGGAGCTACTACAGACCTAGAAAACATAGCAGCTATCCGTTATTGAGCTTTCTGTATTACTAGGATAACTATTCCTTTAGTTTTGTATTAGTTTAAGGAAGATTCCTCTTATTATCTTTGTTGTTACTAGTAAAGAGAGACTAGAAACCCTTTAATCCTTTTTTTTTTTTTACTTAAAAGCAAGAGTTTCTGCTCCCAAATATAGTAGACCCCTATAACTCAATCCTATCTAGTAAGCTAAAAGAGAATACCTAACAACAAGAAAAGCAGACTTATATCCTGACTTCGTCGCTTTACTTCCTTACCTTACTTTCTTACTCGGTAGAACACCTGAAAAGCAGCTGCAAGGACAAGGTTCAAGACGGGTCTTACAGATCTTTTACCTTTTTTGTATTCTATGGGGGATCCAAACTTACACTTGCCTTTGACTTTCCTAACTTAGCGGAGAAGTTACGAAGGCTAGCATATTATCGGGGAAAGCTTTCAAAACTTCTGCTAAGCCTACTTCGGTTGGAGTCTTTAATCTCATTTACAATAAACCTACATAGGGTGCACCAGAACTCGCGCTGAAGAGGCAAAGTTAGATACTGGGTGGGATTTAGCTTAGCCTGGCAGTTCTTAAATAAAGACCATATATTTGCGGTAAAAGTAATCTGAATCCTTAAAGAAGCTGTAAAAAACCTGACAAAAGCCGGCTTTAGCGAGAATGAGTTCTACGACACTTATGTTTTTTAAAGGCTTATAACAGGACTTATATATAAGGGTATGGATCCCTTTTAGCGAAGGTCCCACTTTTTATAATCAGTACAAGAGTTTATATAATGTTGGACTACGAGATATTCCTTCAACTTTTTCTTTAAAGGACCAAGCAGGCCCGAAATTACGAATATAAGATCCCTCATAAATTTATATATGCCGAAATTTTCACAACTACAAGCAAAAGATTTTTAAACCTCAGGGTCTTACTTCTATATAAAATTCTGATCGAGAAATAATAAAGTAGCACCTTTCTTGGCTAGCAAAGCATTGTTTTGAAAATAAGAAATTGAAAAGTCCGGCAAGCCAAGCAAGGTTTTTTCATTCAACTTTAGATTTCAGTAATTTGTTAATATTCATTTTTATTTTGGAAGTTGTAGGAGTGCGCAAATATTATATTTTAGTTTTCGAGTTTGGTATTTTAAGGCATAAAGTCTCGGTTTCTCACATAGGGTTTCTGGTATAGGTATTAAAACTGCAAAGGCAGATATATCTGATAAAAGCCTTTTTACATTATATTAAGCACTAGTTATAGCCTGAGCTATTCCAAGTCCTGTAACTTTAAGCATATTTGCACTTTAAATTCCGGGGACTATAACAAAGATTAGGGTCGGGTAAGCGAGGATAATTCTATCCATTCTAAGTACAAGCAACTCGTTTTTATGAAAATAGAGAACATACGGGCTACACTTATTCATTACATTAGTCAATCTTCAAGTTCGGAATTATATGGGGCGCGCAAAAGAAATTATAGAATAATAATGCGGGAAACTCCTTGTTGGCTTTTAGTTCTTGAGACAGAATCCTACTAAAGTCTTCGTGTTGCAGGTAGCCCTTTGGGTTATTTGTATTCATAGCTGTTCTGTAATTGAGAGTCTTCCTCTTGAAAGTATCCGTAACTTGTTGCTCGCTGGACTCTTCTTACCCGTATGGAGCGTTTTCTTCCAGGTAGTCTTGTTCTTAGGTCCCGCGTCAGATTACGGGTAATTAATCTCAGATACTCTTTTTTTATAATGTTACGCAAGAGTGACTCCGAACCCACGTGAAATCTGTTCACTACTAAACTAATGACCAAAAAGATTAAGTAAAGGGGTTTATTATACTTATACTTCGAAGTCTTAGCGGAAAAGACCCCTTCCTTATAACACAACGCAGGCGCAGTCATTAAATCGAAATCTTTCAGTAGAACGTTCTTCTATACTCCTAGAAATTGACGTACACACCGGCAATGGAATACCTTTTAAAATTATAACCGAAACACGTAGCCCTCCTATTTACTGTGAGATAATTTTGAATGTTAGTTTACCTACCTACTTATTTACTAGGAATTAAAGAAATAGATAAGAGGCCGACCTTTCTTTAGTGATTCCCTTGTTAGTCTAGAATCTTGTACCCACTTTTATAGGTTTAATTCTGCTATTACTCAATAAAATACCCCTTGCCACTAGAAACACAACAACGTTGGATCCTTTACAGTGGAGTAAATTATATAGTTTATAGGGACTCCGAGTCCTGTTTACTTTTTTTACTATAGCTTTTTCCTGGGCAAAAGTTGTAAATTTATACCAGAATAGGACCTAACAGAAGATCTGGAATTCCCCCTTTTTTTATACCGCAGTTGGTTAATGAGTTTACTTTGTTCTTTTTTGGATCTTAATTAGGCTAATATTAAGTAAAATAATGAGACAAAAAGCTAAGCCCTATACTAATATTATAAGAAAGGATCTATACCTGTCTAGAATAGCTATTCTTATTTACTGTCAGATCAAGTCCTTTAAAATTCATATTTCTTATTTTTTCAAAACCAAAGTATAGGATTTTCTCTTTAGTAGTCAACTTTACGATCTCTCTTTATAGAATTCCGAGTTTTTTGTTATATATCCCAAGACTAAGATAGAAATTCTTAACTCTTAAACAACCCGATAGGGGTCCTCCTTAGGCAAATACCTTATTCGGGAAAAGGAATCCGCCGATATAGAATGCGCTCTGCAAGTAATACGATGATATAGGCCGCAGTACATAGTTAGATATAGTAAATGAAACCTGCAGCTATCCACTATAAGGCCTAAGAGCCCCCGTAGTCTCTTGAACTCAAAAGTTTTAAATGTAGGTTTTATTAAGTATATCGAATATCTAGGACTTTTAGGGATATAGAATTTTCTTTTGTTTACTTGTATTAATTGCCCACGAAAAGAAAGAGTCATTGCAGCTTATTTCATTTATATATTCCAGATTTTAGAGGTATCAGAATAAGTAAGAAGACTCTAACAATAAGTAAGCCTAAAGAGTAAGGGCTAAGCCGCCAACTAGAGCTACCAAGACTCATACTAAAGACTTCTATTATTCTATATATATATTGTAAATTATATGAAGTGACGACTGGTCTAATTCATAGATATACTCGTAAATCTAAGAAGAATCTGTCCTATTTTCTGCCTGTTCTATTTAGTCTTACGTTTATAAGTGGTAAAGCAAACCAACAAGTTATCGGAGGTTGTTGGTTCAAGTCCTGCTTTTATGTGTCAAACTTGCATGATTATTCTTGGAAACTGGGCTTATGGTTTCCTTACGAGTCCGGATACTGAGATTTATAACAATAAAATTACTGGAATGTAGGGACGCTGCCGCAATGATAGAATTGGGGTTATGCTAGGTATAAGAATTGTCCCAACCTTTAAATTGAGGGTGTCTCTCTTTCTTTTGTATCTGGATTTTTGGTAGCTATATAAAAATGGAAAGGTTCCCGATTGAGGGGATCAAAAGCAAATTCTCAAAAAGGTAACCCCCCGGTCAGAGTATCTCTTAATTAAGCAGCTTACGCCAATGATTTTTTGTGAATTTTGATATAAACAAATATAATCCAAAAGAAAGTGCCGGACCAAGCTCCTACTAGATGAAAAATTCCAGAGAAAATGCTCTAATCGAGTACACCGAGATATGCAAAAAAGCCCTTTAATAAAGTTTTTGAGGCTTTAGCCTTGTGGTTGATCTGCCATTTCTAATAAATTACCCAGTTCCTAGACTCAGGAGAAACTAAAAATACGTATAATTTAAACAAAGGAAAGTTAGGCTACGCTTCAAGGGGCTTTCTTTTTTATGATAAAGAGATCCAACCAGAGTCTTATAGCTCAATATGGCCATAGGTGTATCTATAACTAAAAAGAAAACTTTCAATAAAGAGATTGAGAAGCTTGGGGATTCCTATCTTATAAATAGTAAATAGAGGTTTGGGGATCGTTTCAATACGAAAACGCTGAGGACTCACATCATGTCTAGCAATTTCAGGGAAGAGAGTAGGTTATTTATTTTTCTTAAGCTTTTAAGCTGACGAGGAGAGCTTTCGCTCAGTGTACTTAATAAGTAGATTCTATTCATATTCAAGCCTTTTCAATCTGTCAACGGATGGAATAGGGATAATACCTATCACTTTCTTTACACAGTCGTCTAAAACTTAGATTAAATTTAGTCAACTCAAGTACAAAAAAAAAGAAAGTAAAACAAGTAAGCATTCCTCATAAGTTCCTTCAGAGCTCCAAGGCCTGCCTCACTTCGTTCAGAGCTATAACTTCCTCTACTGCATCTACTTACTAGAGAGAGGAAACAATCAATAGAACAACTTGTATGTTTCCATGGGATGGCTATATGAGTTAAATTTAAAAAGCACTTTGAAGATCAAACTTTCCTGTCTTTTTCTTTTCTTGAGTTCCTTTCACTTAGCAACTAAAGTTTCCCAGCAAGATAAAACCCGTATTATCTAGCTCTTTTTATATTCCCTTAGCAAAGCTATCCAATTCCTGACAAATTCCTGAGAGTAAGTACTATATCAGAGGGTTTACTATAACTATAGACCTAGAGCACAAGAGCCTTTCCCTTATTAATGACACCTTTCTTTTTTGTTTTATTCCTTTGTTTACAATTATAAAGAAAACTTTGAAAGCTTAAGAAAGTCATGTGTTGGCCATAAAGACCATAAGAAGTAAAGCTTCCCTATGGAATTTCAGTAGAAAGTAGAGAGCCTTTTCTTGTCCTGTTTGCTTCTAATCCAGAATCTAGAAATTGTAGAGCTAGGAATCCTTTTCTGTATTTTTAGGTCATAGATAAACGAAGAAGTACTTCTTTTTGTTAAGAGGGTACAGCTTTTCGAGAAGTCATTCGTGTGCTTTCTTTATGAGAAGGGTTTTACTAAGGGTTTTTGTGGAGATTGGTAAGGAGAGACTCTACTTTACTTTTATGTTCCTGACTTTCTAGTTAACAAAGAGCAGATCTAGGAAAGAATTTGGTAATAAGGGGTCTAGACTAGAGTCCTTATTTATCTAATACCTGCAACTAGGAATTTTAGTATATCCAAAGGGCTTTGTATGAAAGGCATGGCTTCTTGTTTCTTTCAATATCAATATTCTTTTGTAGCGGATTCGTTGTTAGAAGGAAAGAGAGTCTTAAGGGTCTTGTAGTACCTTCCCCAAGAATCTAAAGTTTCTCAAAAGGGTAAGCTGAGTTTACTCGTTATTAGTTTCAGATCAAGGCGTATTCTATTACCTTGTTTTCCCTGAAATTAGAGTATCTATAGAATGTTTATCTTACTCTATCTATAGAAAGCCCAGGACAGTGCCCTAGTCTAAAATACACTTAAATTTACCATAATATCAACCTTTTAAAAGATCAACTCCTTCTTCGGGTATCCACTCCTTTATAAAAAAAACACATAACTTATAAAAAAGTAAGAGGCTTACCCGTGAAAATACTATATATAGAAAGGATTCAATGTAATCAAAGTCTATTCTATACTTTCAGAAAAAGGATAATTCCAAAACCACTGAGACTAAACTTTTTTCTTTTTAACTCATAAACTACGTATCACTTACTAGATGTCTTGCTACACAAAAAGGGTGGGCTCGCGAAAAGCAGAAAGCGGAACCGGGGGTTAAACTTATAGGGTTTTGTGAATAAACCTAGGTTAAAAGAAAAGACCCCTAAGGAACTCCCTATGACTATTAAATTTATTGTACAAAACTCAAATCAGGTTTAAGAATTCCTTTAAAGGGGCTTAAATCTCTTACTGAAATTCTATACTAGCATTTCGTTAATCTAATGGATCAGTTACAACACTTGGAATCCAAAATCAGAGAAGCAGGTAAAAAGAGTGCATTCGCTGAATTACACTTAAAGTATGTGTATATGATAGGAGACTTCTATTATACGAAAGTTATTAATTAATATAGCCGGGAGTCTTTCATTTAAGGAACTTACGGGAGCTCGGCCTTGGATAGTTGGACTTGTTTTGTACCATTTTCTTATTATCCACTGTTCTTTATCTTACCGAAATGAGTATTGTTGTTAGGTATTTTGATGGGTATAAAATTTTTAATCTCTATTTTTTGAGTCTTTTAAAGATATACTCTAGAAATTGTAGTGCTTTTGTCAAGATTCCAGGAAATGCTGTCTAGTATAAGAAGTTAAGATCTTAGCGGGTCGGCTCAATAGAATGTATTTTGCCGAAGCTGCGGGTTTGGATAATTATATATGTGCTAAAGTTTCATTTTAAAGGGCTTAAGGTAATTAGTTTATTTAGCAAGAACCTTTCTGAAGTAACATGTGCTTGCGAGAAATAAAAGGATCCGTAATATCTTAAAAGGCTATCTCACAAGGTGCTATTTGTAAAATTGTAACTTCCAGGATCATATGAGGCATAACTTCCAGGACCCTGGGTTTACTATGTATATAACATAAGAGCCCGCTAGGACCTTTTTCTAATAGCAAGGTTCTATAAACCAAATAGACTTACGATTGACAAGCATTAACTGACTAAAAATAAAGTATAGGATTCCCTTACCACAGGATTTTCGATACCATACCTTAAACGAATTAAGAAACCCTTTTTTAAACGGGCCTCACAAGAGAAAACTGGTAAATGAGAAAAAGCACCTATATAAAAGAAAAACTTTATCTTTAGTTCCTGACTCCCTTTAATATGATAGCAAAAAAATCCGAGCAGTAATGTCACGGGTTCGAACCCCGTTTCCTCTGGTATCCGTCTTTTACTAAAGCTGGCTACACTACTTAGCTTTTTAAAGTTTTACTGTATAATACTCTTGAAAAGAATAGGAATGCTTCTATAGCCGGAAAGTAACCTATATTTATAAGCTAACACGATATGCACTTTATTTTAGACTTTTTCTTTAATAAACAATTAGGGAACCGCAAAGAGAGGTTAACCGATTAATGGAGTCTAGTAAGCTCTTTAAAACTTGATAGTTAAAAATCTTAGAGTTATTTTACGAGCGATTGTGGTATTTGCTATAATATCCTTACGCTGGGATTTCTCTTTGTACTCTAAGTCTTGCATCAAAGATTTACGGTAGCTTTCTTGCTTGATACACACTAAAAAATAGGAATGCCTCGTTCAAAGTTGTACTGGTCAAATAAAAGACTTCCTGCTTTTAGATCAAAGGATTTCCAAGGACATTTTCTTGTATTCGAGGGGTCTAAAACAACCGCATCAAAATCTGTATCTAGCCTTAATAACAGACCGGATTCTGAATAAAAGAAAAGTCACGCACTTCAAATATTAGCAAGTGAGAGCTTAATCCATTCTTATTTGTGTAGTAGTAAGGGGCCTCTTTCACGGATCGGGATAGCCTAGGATTTTTGTTTAGATGCAGCCGACCTGAGAAAATATTCGTACGTTTTTTCTCATAGAAAACTTATAAGGAGGAAAATTTCCTGTCGAATTTGGATTTTGATATGAAGTTACTCTGCTTTATAAATCTTTTTAAATTTGTTGTACAGTTAAAATGGGTAATTGGGAGTTCCCGTGTAATTCATTATATAAGTCTGTATTCATTCAATAAGAAGTGTCGGTCATAAGATCACTCAATAAAGTGAGTTTCAATCTAGTTATACTTGGATCTTAGTTAAGTCAGAGAATAATGTGAGTTTTCTAGCTATGTTTTTAGGGAGCTAGCTGTTGAATACATGCGCTAGTTTGTTTTTATTACAATTTCTTTACCATTCTTAAGAGTTAAATCGGAGAGTAGGACATCCTTTTACTCCACTAAGTATAGGATACTTTTAGTAGTTATACTAGATAGGACTTTTCAAGAATCTAAATAAAAGGCACTCTATAACGAATAATGAATACTTTTTATGTAACTTCAAAAGCCTCCACGACACCGATCTAGAATACTCTGCGAGTTATTTTCTTAATAGCCGTTGTTACTATGGATACCCTACTTTTTATAGACTGAGTTTATTCAAAAATGATATGCAATCCCAATCATAAGGGTTTCGAATCTTTGGTTTCTCTTTTAAAAGACTAAGAAAGAATAAGTTTCTATAGAGTATTTATGAGTAAGTTTTGAAAAAAAAAAGGGAATCGTTTAGGAGTATTACGAGGTGGTTAAGACTAGATTAAAGGAATGGCCTAACTATACGTTGTTTATTAGTTTCTTTTCTGAGAGTGCTCTCGAAACTGACTGCAACAAATCTTGTTAAAAAGTCAATAACAAAAGTAGAAACTCAAGTAAAAACTTAGTGGAGGAAGTTGCAGATTATATATCTAAGCCGAGGCCCTGAATGCATATCTCTTATTTGTAAGGGAATCCCAAAAATGAAAGACTACTCTTTTCTACAACCAAGTTTCTTGTACTTTAGCGAGAGTTCACACGATTCGAACCACTGATCTGTGTATCCTGAGTTCTTTGCTTTAACCAACTAGATTATCTATCCACCATTCTCCGGGTCATTACTTCTTTATTTCTTTCTCCATCTGAGTATGTTTAAAAATACCAGTTTAGTTAGGATTAAGCGCGCATTAGACTGTGCTTACCCCTATGTTAAATGAAGTGGTAGAAATCACTCGTCATTACAACTCTCAGGAGTCGCTTTTAATAAAGGGAGAGTTCTTTGTCCCTTTGTCCAGTGTTTGACTATTCTACATTACAGTAAAAATTTACAACAAGGAAAGCCTGTCATATCAAACTTAACGAGTTTACTTTTTTAGTTTCACAGAAATCCAAAGAGGATCTCTTCTCAGTTAATCGGAAGTCCCAATAGTTCGCAAATTAAGGGTTGTCATAAGAAAACAGAATAACAGATACATCACTCTATCTTGCCTTCTTGCTAGAATCTAAGTACAAATACCTGGGCCTAGCAGGACTCGAACCTGCGGCCGTTAGATTAGAAGTCCAATGCTATACCAGCTGAGCTATACATCCGAAAAGTCAGCTCTCTCTTTACAGTAGGACCCTTTAAAAAGCCTTATAAGCTAATCCAAAGTGAACTTATATATACGTAATTCCCATTTTATTTAATTTAGTAACTTTATTCGATTCCCAGGAATACAAAAACTAAGAGAATCTCATGTAACTCAATTTTAGAGCTCTGTAAGCTGGCTTAATTCAAGAAATTGCTTCGGGTTTAAACTTTTATAAGGGGGTGTCTTAAGGCGGAGTCTTCTTACTTTCTGTACCTTTACTCTAAATAGAAAGGCTAACCAAGGGGTTAGCTGTACTTAGTACGATTCCTGTATAGCTAAGCTAATATCTAAGAAAAAGACCTGATGAAGACGAAGTGCTATCCTACCCTACTTTCCTAAATTCAGGCCTTATAGGATTACCCTTGTTCAGCTTAGCAAAGTAAACGAATAAAGGGAGCTACCTATACTTTTAGGGATAAACCCTTCCTGAAGCTTTACCTTTCCCAGCCTGCATCTTCTTATAGTCTTAGCAGTACTCATACTCTAACTTTTGCCTTACTCTTATGTAGATTGTACTTTCTTTGTCTTCATAACTATACCTCCTGCTTTAATGTTACTAGAATTCCCAAGGACTATAACTGTCTTATAACCTGTATTATGGGCCTTCCTCTTGTAACTTGGAATTTTTGTATGTCCAAAACCCTTCCATTTCCCTTATATGAAAAGGCATCCGTCAAAAACCGTTTTTTCCATTTCTATTCTAAAAGTAAATTTTCCTGCATGTTTGTTGGCTCTACCTTTTCTAGATTTTCCTTTTTGAAAGCATTCCTCATTTCAGAATAGACAAGACGTGGTTTACGCTTTTCTTTTCAGGATTTTTACGATCTTTTATCAAGAACAAGGTATGCGATTAGGCAGAAATTACAAGAATTCATATGAAAGAAGGAAGGGCAAGCCGTGAACCCTGATCCCTAGTCTCTAATCTTGAAAGCCGAGCGCTCTCTCAAGCAAAACGATCCATGACTCTAACTCTAGCGACAGCTTTTATAAAAAAGACAAAAGACTCGAAACTCTGGTTTAATAACTTGATTCGAAATCATATAATTAAGATTTTATGTCTTCTTCTTACTGATGTGGGACATAAGTTCTCTTTACTCAGCTATAATATTAATATAAGTCAAATCCTTGCTGCTAGGTACTTGTATGTGTACTAATAAATAGACTTAGCTCCAAAAGGAGCCCAAGTAGGAACATAAGAAAGCATTATGAGGTCAACAGTGCAACCTGCTATTCGTTGAAGATAAAGTCTCGTCTTTACTCCAACATTAGTAATAATTCGTTTTTAGTGTTTTTAGATATGTATTACAAAAATTAGCGTAATTAGGGATTTTATTGATTCGAATACGCTTTTTAAACTTAACAATAGCAGAAAAATGACTTTTTCGTCGATTCTAAGAACTTGTATTAGCTATTTCCTTCGAATAGGAAAGCCGTGTGCCGTCAAAATTTAGTAAGTATCTGTTTAGATCTTATATACCCGTATTCCTTTTAGTTTAAATAAAGTTCGACTAACTCTGAAAAATCCTAGAATATTCTTTTTATTCTTTTTGATTTGATAGTTCTAAGAAAATGTACGAGTTCCTTCGGTATGGTTCTTTCAAGCGCTCTAGTATTCCCAACTTCGCTAGTACAAAAACCAATTAAAGGACTTATTATCGCTACTTCTTATTTGGTAAGATTTGAGTTACTATAAGAGGAATCCTTTTTGTAATGAAAAAATTTCCATAAAGAGAAAAGAATTCCGTGTAATCAAGAAATCCTCTTTATTTTTATTATGGGATACCGAGAAAATTTTATATAAATTCACTGATCCGTAAACTAGACCAAAAAGTTTTTGAAAACTTAAGCTTTCGACTTAAAAATACCCTGCACATAGGCGTTTTCTTATTTTTAGCTGATCGTCATACCCAATTCCTATGTTTTTTAGTTGTCTTAGATAAGTATTATAATATAGGATCTAATCCCAATTAAAGTAACAACCACCTTTCCGGCCAAAGTCCTGTTATATATTCAGAGTCTCTTTATCTACTCGGGAGTCCTCCTGTAACAAGTTATAATTAGCTGTGGAACTCGGTTTTAGGCTCTTATACTATAAGGGTGTATAAATTTTTTAGTTCATATCTATTTTTGTTATAGCGCATTCCTTTGGTTTAAAACGTAGAGATTCTGGAGCTAGGTTTTATCTTTACTTCTATATTAGAAATTTTTTTTTCAAAAAAAGTAGGAGATTCACCAATCCTAAGACAGGGGCTTATTAACTACTCGAGCTGAAAGACCGAATATTCACATACTAAGAAAAGTAAGCATTTCATTTGCAACACGTACAACCGGTGCCTTTTTCTTGGAGCTCCTATGAGTTTCATTTATTACTAATTTGTACTCCTAAGCGGGATTTTATCTGTGTAGATACCGCCTTTTAGACTTTTTAGGAGTGTTAGGCGTATAAAATAGTTACTTAGTTAGGTATATTGCTTTTTACCAGAGTACTAATATTGGCCCAGTACTCGTTATTTTTATCCCCTTAGTAGTGTCTCATTAGGGGTTCCTCTTATCACAGAAAGGAAATAGCTTGTACTAAAAAGAAGCTAGCACTCTAACATTAGTAAAGATTTTTATGGAAATGCTAAAGAAAAAGAAATCCAGATTTAATACAAAAGGGCTTAAGTTATTATCCAAGCTTTCGTTTATTGACAGTTTAGCTACCTTTTGAAAGTCTTGCCCGGGGGAGAATAATGCTTGAGACCTTATAGAATTTTTATTTACCGGATTCCCTTACAAGTTCAAATACCTAAATTCTCTAAGCAATGGGCAGCTTCCTTACGTATTTCCACAAAGCGTTACCCCGGCCTCACAATAGAAAATACAATGCTAATAGGATTCCGAGAGTCCTCATATAAGTAGCCATCTTAATGGAAAGTGAGGAATTAGTATTCTAAGAGTTCCATGTTGTGTGAAATTTAGTTATAATTTTACCTATGTATGACTTTTTTTGGCCTTAAGAGTAATTGGGTATTCTACCTATGTTTAGGAATCCTTAACAAGAGCGCTATAGAGTTATCACATTAGAGCGCTTCGTGTCCTACTATCATAAAAACAAAAAAGGATATCCCAATCCTGATACAAGGGCTTGCTACTATAACGAAATGAGTCATGTGTCCGTTGGCATTATTTTGTTTGTCTGTTATACTTAGTCGAATTCTTTTGTAGATTCCTAAAAGAGCTGCTAGCAAGGTAATAAAAAGGCATCTTGGGAGATAATAAAAGTAAGAATCCAGAGATTTGTTTACGAGAATCGTAAGATAAAGCCAAAGTATAAGCCCCTTATACTATACCTAAAGAGAATCCGCGTGAATCACAGGACTTTAGTCAGTTAGTTTTTCCTTATTTCTTTGAGTTCAGGATTCTTTTACCCTTTTGATGTAAATCAAAGTGCTTGCGCTATATTTCGAATAGAGTCTTACAAAATAAACAAGATTGGGACTTCACCCCAACTATGTAGTTATATCACGCTGTGAATTGTTTATATAGAAAGAGTCCACTTTATTCATGAGCGTTACTAAGTAAATAACGTTTCTAAGGGCGGATGTAGCCAAGTGGTTAAGGCAGTAGATTGTGAATCTACCATACGCGGGTTCAATCCCCGTCATTCGCCCAAGCATACAGCTTTCGTCTTAAGGAGAGAAATCTAACGAATATACTTTGTATTCAAAACTACTTATTATTGTAGTATAAATTAAAGACGGCGTAAGTCTGAGATACTCTTAGAGATTCTACTGTGCAAAAAGTGTTAGGGTTTTCCTAGAGGAAGCTCTGCTAGTATTGTTAAATTTAAAAAGTATACCAGGGAATATTCCGAATCGAGTAGTGTAAACAGACAAAAAGGTTCCCGAGATTTGTTATGCCTAAGGAACTCTGTTAGGACCTAGCATTAGGGTTATTTAGTAAAACAGATAGAAATAGATACAAAGATTGTATCGGACTTACGGAACTCCTATACTTTTCTTAGTTTATCGGCTTAAAAACTGGCAATGCTTAATATGGGTTTAAATCAAAATAGAGGATCGGAGGTAACAGAGACATATTCTTGAACTCCTAGCAAAGTAATTCATTTACTAAAGTTTGCTTTTTAAATAGATATTATTAAAAAAAGGAATCCTTTTACCAGAGTCCTCTTTTTGGAACGGCGGGGTGCTTTGACAATGCAAAGAATCTGTTCAACTTTTAATATTAAAACCCCATTTATAGCACTCGAACTTAGTAAGCCTATTAATTCTAACGAGGCTATATTTGCCAGGATTCAATTTATAAGAGCGGCTGGGACAGCTTTTGTAGATTCCAGGTCAAATCGAGAATATGGGTTAACAATAAAAAATGACGAGGTCCATATTATCAAATAAATCTTAACATGATATCCAGAAAGTACAAAAAGGAAGTCCTATAAATGAAGGTATTAGTTCACTATTCCAAGGGATCATAGCTAGAAAAGGGTCCTTTAATTCCTGATAAGCAGGCTCAAGATTTGGTAATAATCCACACAAGCATTTAAAAGTTTCTATGGTATAGAAGAATTGTGGAATTACGCGTATCGGTATGCCTTTATTAAGAAGAGTATTGGCAAGGTTTAGGAAAGAGAATAGAATTCTAGGCGATTCCTCTTAGAAGGTTGTTCTATAACAAAAACAAGTATGAGTCGAATTCTTCCATACTTGATATAGGATTCCTTAGGAAGTCAAGCGCTTTCTATAATCTTGAGCTTGTATAGACTTAAATCAAAAAAGTAGACCTAACATTTATTATATATGTATTTGCTTCCTAGTTTAACTAGACTATGTCCCATGAATTACCAGCTTCTAAAGCTTAGATTTTCCTGATTTGTCAACTGTACGGAGGGTAAGCTTTATTTAACTAAAAGCTTGTTTTTAAGAGGTACCTGTGCAATAGAATAAAGTTTAGAGTATGGACCCATATCAAGTGTCCGTTATCGCCAAAGTGTATCCTTTTTTTTAATGTACCCGTCCGAATACTATTAAATAGGCAGGTTTAGTTAATCTATAAATTTCAATACAATTTAGTAAGAATTCCTTGTTTTCAAATCTTTCACCGAGATTGGTTTAAAACCTAAGATCCATAAAGGCAATTTATTTTATATGAGTTACAGGTAGCTGTCTATCCTTATTGTAAGAACAGTTTTAATGTTTTGAGCTTTTCCCTGACCTATATAAAAAGAAAAGGAACTCTTGTAGCAGTTTATTATATACAGTGTTTAAGCTATACGTAGTATGCTCTCTAAAGAAACATTAAACGCCCTAATATAAACCCAAAGTTAATGAAATTAAAGCGCATCCTGAATAAAGAAGGGAGTTAGTTTTCATTAGTACATCACTCAATAAATAATACCTTGTAATCAAGAATATTTTTATTGAGAAAAAAGCAAGCCTTTTAGTATTCAAGAGAAAACGGATCCTTGCTACCTAATCTTATCAAATCTTCTCAATTCTATGTAAAATTTTTATTACTATGAACTCCCATTCTAATTTAAGCTTCAGTCAAAACGAATAAAAACTAGAATTACTATTTTTCCAATCCAGAATTCTTATACATGAATAAAGGTTAAACTATACCGGCTCCAATAACTCTACAGAGCTACCCTGGGTATGCTTTTAATAAAAATAACAGACTCCGAATTTAGTGTAGACTTAGGGTCTTGGTTGTCTTCTTTTTACTCTAACTCAATGGAGGTCTCTTACCCCAAAGCAGTTTTTGAACTGGATTTCCTTAAATCCTTAATTAGTGACTTAGCTTAAAAGTAATAATCTGTAATTTTCTTATTTATCTTCTTTTCTGAGGGCCCCTGTAAAGCACTAGTTTATGATGTATATAAATATAAGGTTTTAAAAAAGAGAAGGCTTAGAAAATCTCGTTACATAGCAAATACTGTTCCATAACTACATGTTTACTCATACTCACAGAGTAAATCTTGATAAGAAGCCCTTTTGTATTACTAGCTTGAAACATTTAAACCCATCTTAGGAAGACAAAGAATGGTGATTTAGTTGTCTAGAATTACTGGGATTCGAACCATGGTTGGGCAGGTGCGCAACATAAGGGATTTCTAGGGTCTCAACTCGAGGAGGAAGCTGATATCTAAGATTTCCTGTACTTTCCGAACTTTCAAGTGCGTAAAAAGCCTTAAGGAAGGGGTGCTGATCAAGGGTTTACATGGCGCGTTTACACATAGGAGAATGTAAATCACCTAAAATTAGGAATTTAAAGAATAAGCTTACTTACACTTAGTAAATAAAATATAATTAACAGGGCTATACGCCTCTCTAATTTTGATGAAATTAATTCTTTGGTAAAACATTGAATCTCAAATTCAATGTAATAGATTCAAATCCTGCTTCCTGCAAGACACTAGATTTTTATAAAGGTTTTATTTTACTTAATGACCTGAAAAAGGATATTGGCTGGAATTTTCTCGAGTTTGGATACTTATTTTATCAATTGCTTCAACTAAGAATTGTTCACAAAAAGTCAAACTGAAATCCCAGTAGGAGCCATATAAGATGAAATGCTTTATGTACGGTTTTGCAAAACTCCATAAACTTTTATTACTTTCTAATATGGATCACGAGGGCTTTAGGTCTCTGCCCCTTCCAAATAAAAGATACAAGTGTACTAATTGCGAATGCAAAAAAGTCTTATTCCTGAGCTTAAGATATGCTAGAATAAAGAGTACATAGAAAGTAAACTTAGGAGACGCTCCGCATGAGGTGTGTAGAACGAGATACTAATCGATTAAAATTCAAGCCCTATAGGGCTAGTTACTATAGTGTTTCATTTAACCTTTACAGTATTCTTTTGGCTACTAACAAACTCCCAAAGCTCTGACTATCGACTCTACTTATACTTATCAAGATCGCAAGAATAGAAGTCAGTTTAAGATATATATAATTACGGATGCGTCTTCCATTCTACAGTGTCTCTTACTTACGCGGGACTCCTAATCTAAAAAGTTGTTTAATCTAGTAAACTAGTACGGGCTTTCTATAGGGCTTGAACCAATGACACCCGCCAATTTGACAGAGTGCTCTACCAACTGAATTATACACCCGGAAAAGGCGTTTCTTTTTCTTGAGGTATAGTTAGGATTCTTTGTTCCGTTGTATTTCTAGAGAGTAGCCTGCATTTCTAACGTAAAGTCGACCCAAATTCTATTAAAAGCACCCTTATTACTATTGTTTGTATCCGAAAGAAACTAGAAGTTCCTTGTCTGAGTTGAGAACCCGTTTAAAGTAACTGGTGAATGAAACAAGAGCTTTTCTTTTCTTGACCATTACTACCCCTTATTCGAAAACTCCTTATTTCGTAGTACAACAAGGCTTTATAATGAGTAATTTCCTTACCTTTGCTAAAGAATAACTAAAATCCTTAGTAAAATAAGAAAACTAACGAGTAGAAACTTCTTCGACTTATGATTGCCGGATTTCCATACCTATCTTCTTAAGAGCAGAAACCCTCTTTCTTATCCTGCATCTTATTTTGTATCATAGCTTGTTGTTTCTTATGCACAATACCTAAAACTTTCCTCCGAGATAGACCTCTCTTTGGAGCTATGCCTTTCCTACCTAGACCTAAACTAAAAAAGAGAAAAGACTTACTTCGACCCTATTCATCAATAAGTTACTTGTTATTTCTAGGACCTGTAACATAGTGAAGTGAAGTGAGATACATAAATACATATAAAACGGAACCCTCCTTTTTTGTTCTTAAATTCAATTACACCGATTGAAGCGCGGAAACAGTTATAATTTACTTTTGCCTTTACTTTTGCGTTTATTCCTCATTTACCAAAAAAGAAAGGTATAATGACTCCTTATTATCTAGACCCGGTGAAGGATTTAAGGGATCTGGAAAAGTAAGTATTTAAATACTGTTTATTGACATTCCTTCAGATTAAAGAAAAGACTTAAAAAAGGGAAACTTCGGAAAAAGAGGTAAAGCTCTATAAAACTCTTATCTTAAACCGGCTATCTAGGCATACTTTCTAGTATTTTCCAAGGAATTCCTTTTTTTGTTTTTATTTGAGTCATATAGTATCCAACAATAAGAAAGTTAGATCTCTTACTCTATAAGCTCTATAAGGATAAGGAAGCATCCCCTCTTATTAAGTGCATTCGAACCATCGACACGAGCTTTTGGTCCTTTAATTTCTAGTTTTTATTACAATTAGGATGTATTCCAGAATTAAATTGAGATTTAGAATATAATATATAATATGAAGGATATCAAGCAGTCTACTAGTACTCATGGTAGTTTTTCTTATTATTCCTGGTTTCATACTCCGAGAGTTTTATTCTAATTATTCACGCCTATGCTATAAATAAAAATTCTACTCAAAATTAGATAAAAATACTCTTTTATAAACTCAAGAAAGTGGGAGTTGATACTTTATAACTAAACCACACTTGTTCCAGGGGTCCCTTAGGTTTTAGGGGCCAAAGCGAGTAATTTCAAGTTTTTTAGACGTAGTCAACATTACCAAAAACTAGTAACTAAAACGTTCACTACTTTAATCCGAAAATTTATTAAGTCTGTATACAAGTAGGAATATAAAGCCCTCTTCTCAATTAAGAAGTACTCTTTAACTTTCCAAATTTGAGGGGGTTTATTAATGATATTTTTGAACGATGAAATCTATTCCAATGTAATCATCCTTGGTTCTAAATTCTGGTTATTAGGGTATCCGGTTTCAAGCCTTACTATTTAAGCTATAAAACCCTTTTTTTGATATATGATGAATTCCTTATTTCTTGGAATTGCTTGCGATTTTTACTCTATTTTATATCGGATATTAAGAGTATGCCTATCAGTTGAATGGATACATTTCAGCAGGAGCTTGGGATTACAGCTCTGACAGCTTCTCCTTATATTCCCAAAAGATTAACTAATTTTTTTAGTTTAGGAAACTCTTCCGCAAATTTTAAAGAGAGAGATCTACTCTTGTAATATGGTAATTTTGTTAATAGGACCTTCGTCAAGATTTCCATGTAGCACTAAATCCTAGAAAATTAGGATTTGATAAAGGAAAGTGAAATATATTCTTAGGAGGGATCCCCTGTATTCGTACCAGGGATTAAGTGGAATTCTAATTTCAATAATTATAACTAATGAAAATAAAAAAAAAAGAATTCTCCATCCCCTATACTATACTTAGCGATTTTTTTCTGTGCAGATGTTAACTCTAAGATTGAGCTATATAACTTCTACCTGATCGATTCGCCTATTTTTTGTACAGAAACTAAGTAACTAAAAAACGAGGATAGTCTTAAAACCAAAAAGATTTTTGAGTTGAAAAATGAAAGGATTGCTGTAGTTAGAGGGTGTGATAAACTCTTAGGGCTAAACTTCTTATATATCCATCCAGGAACAGCCGCCAAGACAATTGAATCGAAGTACACGTAATTAAATTTTAATTAACAAGCTCCTCCCCCTAAAATTCTAGATAGACTATTTCAGCTACTATACTCTACTAAAACTGACCACAATCACACTAATAAAATAAAAACATAAGGCAAAGAGAATCCGCTTCGAAACGGACTTTACCTACTCGAGAACCAGAAAGCTACCTTTGATATCGATAAATCCATCAATTTCTCTGCTAGGGGTATCCTAGCTTACTTCTGATAAACCAAAACGAGTTCTCCTAAAAAGATTATAAATTTAACAAAGAAAGTCCTATATAAAAAGAACGGGTTAGAGCATAGTAGTACATGGGATTAAATTTCTTAATTCTTGTTGCAAGAGATTCCATCCAGTGTATAAAATATAAGGTAAAAAAAACATATACTACTAAAACGGAAGCAAATTTGAATAATAGGGAATCATACATAAAGTTGTGTTAAAGCAACCTACAGCACGCGAAAGGGGCCTTATAATGGGTTTGCTAGAATCTACCTACTTGTTTTTTCTATTACTTCTGGAATCTCATTAAGAGAAAGGAGTAAGCTTTATTAGTCTAAACAAGGATGTCGTTCTCGTGAAATATCCAAATAAGAGAAAAGGTTTTGAGCCTAAGGCTTTTGTGCTTTAATTAAACTAGTACAACTCAAGGAAGGGTATTAGAAATTCAGGAGTTAATGTAAGAGGAACGAAAGTTAGAATCTATCTATTAAATGATTTTTGGAAGCAGCAACTAAGTAAGACTCATATATAGGAATATTCGAGTAATAAAAGAATAAATAATATAGAATAATTTAATAAAACAAGGTTCTTAAAGCATAGAAAAGTTAAGGTAAGCTAAAAGGCGTATAAGTTTATAAGTAGTTTAATACCTATAAAAAAGTATTTAATCTGTAACAAAGCCTTGTGCTTAATTTAATATAATAAAAGTATCTTATAAAACCTCGTATTAAATATATGAGATGGGCTGCTAGGTTAATATGCCGTTGTTTTTCATAGAATTCTTTTGACAGTGGACCCTCAAAGCATAAGTTTAAACCAGATTTGGTCCATATTTCCTTAATCTGTACTTGCAAGTGCCTGGAAGTTTGTTAAAGATTTTACTAGTCAAACCCCCTTAAAATAGCCATTTTGAATCATTTACTTTTTTACAAATTAAGAGAAGCAGGAGTTCAAATACCTCATTCTAAAAAGAAAAGAAAGCATTTGCCGGATCTTTTTGAGAGGGGGCGGCTATGTTAATCGTAACAGTTAAAGCAACTCTTGAAGTGTAAAACATAGCATATACAAGATACAAATTTTAGATGTCTACCTTTTTGAATACTATGAGACAATTTTAGTACTTATTGACAAAAGTTCTTGTAAGATATTCAGGTAATATAATTAAAAGGGTTTTATATCTATCGAAATTAAAATTCTTTGTGAGCTTTCGTACTAAGAGGAACCCAGGTTTTAGACTCCAATCTCAAGAGTTAGACTAGATTACTTATCTATCGAGTAACTAAGATATCATTATTTCGTTGACAAGCAGTTAAAAACACGTAATCAAATTCTATTTTTGGAGAAGACTAAGGCGTAAGTCACTAATGTATAGGGCGGTATTGAGACCAACCACACAATATTATTCCTGCCAACCTCGGTAAAACTGTAGTAACGTAATAGAATATTAGGAGCAGCTTTTTTCTAGATTTACTTGTTATAACTACTCGCCCTTTTTAATTTACTTATTTACTGCAGCCGAGTTTCCAGAAGGGTTAGGGGATTCCTTTTACAGGGTCTTAGCTTATCAAAGGAAATAGCGTATGCTAGGAAGTTAACTGCGAAAAGGATTGCGTAGATTCTTGTTCCATAAATATATCCCTATACAAACAAGTCTATAAGATTTAGGGCTATCATTTTCACTGCTTAAGAGCGGCAGGCAAGAAAATTTATAAGTTAGTATTTACCTTTCTTCTAATGTTCCCGGGGACCTAACTAAGACGTCTATACCGAAAACCCTAAACTGATAGTATAAAAACGATTTTTATTTAACGTAACCACCCAAACTTGTGTTTCTTTAAGCAAGGGGGCCCCCTTACTCTTATAAACCTATACCAAAGCTCACGAAAGAGAGCCCTGTCAAGGAACGGATAACCTTATAAAATTAGTTTACTGCTACTAACGAACTTATTAGAGGAAACTCAGGGACAGTCCCGTATAAAGAATTTAATAAACTTGACTTCGAATATATCCTAATATACACGTTACCCCATGCTAGCTATTGAAAGGTTATATTCAATTTGAATAACTCGGGGCTTTATAATATTATACGAACTCTGAAGCAGCGGGTTTCTAGAATCTTTATAATCCAGGATCCAGTCTAAGTAATAAAGTACGCTTCCCTTAAGAAACCCCTTTTAATACTATAAGTTTGCACACTTTTATGTATAAAATATTGCCTTCGAGTTTCTAAGTCCAGATGAGTAGAGCTTAATTATTTCTTTTATTAAGAGTAATAGGAGGGTGTACCCAGGAACAAGGTTGTCTTTTTCTTTATCTTATGGAATGTGTTTTCAGTATTAGTATTCAAAAGGAGTCTCTGAGTTAGAGTCTATGAGAGTTCTTGTTAGGTTTAATTCAAATTTACTCAGCGTATCTATCTTGTCCGATATATCTTCTATAAGACGCTCTCGTATTACACAGTATCCGTAAGTTTTTGTTTAGCTCTCCCCAGATAATTGGCAGAATACAGTACAGATACCCGTTAAACGCGAGTCTATAAGGTTTAGTTCTAAAACCTTTATTACGAGTTACTTCTTTGCGAAAAAAGGGAGCTCTTGTCTAACAGGTAAAAGAAGTTTATAAATGTAATATTAATAATAATTGGATAAAACTAATCAATAATTAAGATTAGTCGTCATAAATAGACCGCAAATCAACTTTATTCGGATATCCTGGGCCGTCCAAAGGTTTACAAACCAAGAATTTAGAATGAGCTAGAAAAAGACTTAGGTTTATAGTACATATTACAAAAAGGTATCACAAGTGTAGATTTTCTTAGAGTTGTCTTTAATATTTTATATATTTCGAGGGTTAAAAACAACCTTACTTAAACTAACCAATTCAAGCTAAATCTACCAAGGCCCTTAAACAGGCCGGTTCCTTGCTTATATCTTCGATGTGTCTTTTGTAAAGTAGAAATTAAAGCTTTCAAAGAGCTCTATTAAACGGATAAGTTTTTGATTATATAGCTAGGTAGCCGCACAGTATAGAACTGGATTTTTAGAACATTTTCTCGAACCGCATATTTGTAACTTAAATAAACTAATTAATTCTTTCCCATTCCTCTAAAACATAAGAATGAGAATTATCTATTAGTCGACTTCTTTCATTCAAAGGTAAAACAGCGAATAGAATTTTGACAAACCCTAGGTTCAAATCCATAAGTTTAGGTTTTATTAGTGTATATTCTAAGTTCCTTAATTAAAAGAATTAGAATCACTTAGATAAGATAACATAAGGAAAAAAGACCTAAAATGCGTTGGTTCATGAACTAAAAAGCAAATAAGCCAAGGGCTTGAGGATTTTTGGTAAGCCCAGGAAGAGAGAGATGGACTTTAGGAAGTGAAATAGAACCCTAATGGAAGGGAGTGAAAAAGAGAATATTATTTGGTTGGGTGGGTGGTGTCGAGCTATGAAGCTTCTAATCGGATCATGAAAGTAACTCAGAATCAAAGTTTGCTCGGTGTAATAAGTTTCTATCTTGAGAATTTGAGATTCTAAAGTGTCTCTATTTGCTTAGTGAATTGTTCTATTTCATGAAGTTGTATATTGTATTGTGTCTATTTTCTTTTTAGTGAATGCCTCTAAATTCTATTTGGATCTATGTTCTTTCTATTTCTATTTGTCTAAAATAAGATCCCTTCATAGAAGTACAAAACCCGTCTCTCAGTACCAAGCCAAGGATAGTAACCAAGTACAAGAAAAGCCCTGCCTAATCAGTACAATACCAACAATACCTGGGGTTTTTGGGATAAGAATTCCTGATGTCCCAGAATAGATAACGGGTCTCTTAACTTTCTAACTGACTGCCAGTAAGAAATTTTTGCTTCCTTTTAGTCTTAGTAAATCCTTTTTTTAGATATTTGTAATAAGTAAATTCAAACTCAAAAAAAGGGTTGAGATAAGTACGGAGTCCTCAGTCGTAAGATTTGGACCCAATTTAAGATCTGCGTAATAGACAAAAGATAAAAAAAAGCAAGAGCCCCGTTTGTACCCGGAGTACTAGTAATAATTTGATGTTACTAAAGCTCTCCGTATTCTCAATTCAACTAAATTAAGCACCACTCCCTTCTTTT
The DNA here is from genome assembly GCA_036897625.1 of Pelargonium cotyledonis. NCBI lineage: Eukaryota > Viridiplantae > Streptophyta > Magnoliopsida > Geraniales > Geraniaceae > Pelargonium > Pelargonium cotyledonis. The sequence continues at coordinate 113,449 of JAYMTA010000002.1, forward strand.
CTCTTATAAAATTATAAAGATGGGTCCTAGCTTCTTGTTGTCATCAGAATCATTTAATATATATAGATATAGTTAAAATTCTGCATTCCAAGTCCTTGAAAAGGAATCCCCGTCTATCTGGAATATTTAGAAGGATCACGCATTAGCCGAAGCTCCGCCTTGAACAGTTAGAGTGCAGCCCTCTTTACCTACAATCAAGGGTTCAATCAACACAATTCTTTATAAAAACCCTCGCGTTTTGAACATAATTTTATAGTGAAAAGAGCATAAAGTGGCCTTAAAAAGCCGTTGTTCGAAGTAGTCTCCTAAAAAACTAGGGACTTACTAGTAGCTTACTATCCAATTCTAAGACTGTCAGTAAAGGGAGAAAAGTCGTATTATCCTTGGAATACAAAGGCTCCGGTTGTAAAAGCTGTCTCATAAAAGAACCTATCCGCTGGGGCTAGAATTCTATTTGAGCAATGTCGTATACAAGAAAAGTCAAGCTCTAAGCTTGCGGAATTGCATAGTATTTTATATTCTAAAAAGAAGCCCCTTCCTACAACTAAAAGAAATCCCGGTATAGACCTTTTATTCATTGCCCAAAACTAACCGAAGCCTGTAAGTAGTTCTTATTAAATCTATTTATACAGAATAACTGGCTGTCCTATGGAAAAGAGTTATAAAAAAGAGACAAATTAAGCCATAGATTTTATCTACCATGCATGTTTGGAGACTCGTTATACCCAACTTCTTTGAAAAAGGGCAGTATTTCCGATTAGTAATAGAGCTTAGATTTATCTAGAATGTATATAAGGTATCCTATTTCGGAGGAAAATAGGTGTCCTTTAGGAAATAAAGAAGCCTGCCTAGCGGGGCTCAAGCAGTATTCCTTCTATTCGCGCGCTATATCTATACGTTAAGGTTACTGCTCCTAAAAAGTTTCTTGAGTTTAGAGCGCTGCCTGGAGCTTTTGAAGTTAAGAAAATCTCCATATAAGTTAATTTTTGTTTGAGTGCAACTGTGATGGTTAGTTTTTTGATTTATCCACTCTAATTTAGTATTTCTACACCTCTTTACGAGGAGTAAGTTATGTGATACCATACTAGCTAAACTCCACGTACCCAATGACTTTGTACCGTTGTTTATTACCCCCGATCTTGTTGAGTGAGGATCAGACTGCTGCGAATTAACTTATCTTTTGTACACCTTGAGGGGTAACCGAGCTATTATCTACTTCCCTGGGTCTTCTACTTGTTAACAAGAAAGGAGGTCTTAACTTCTACTATGAGTTCTCGGGGGACTCCTACTGTTTTATTATATAATGATTTCATGTTCATGTTATGGAATTCCGTGTATTTTTGCCATTTAAATGATTGCAGAAATTCTTATTTTACTTACAAAAGTTCATCGATTGCACTTTGCATTGGGTTTTGAGGTTTCCCTCATGACTTGCAGTACAAAAAATAGAGATTAAATAATAAGGATCTAACAGGTATTTCAGTAAAACCCTTTTCTAATGCAAGAAAAACCAAGCATATGATACACCCTAAACACAACGAACCAAGAAAACAATCTCATAACATGAATGGAAATAAACTATATAAGATATTAAAAAACTAGGGAAGGACCCGTATTTAAAAAGGATCCGGAAGATAAAGATTCACTTAATAGAAGTCCTCCTAAGTAAGTTTTTCGGGTCTCTTTACTTTAGGAATTCGCATGGGTCGTTCAATAAGACAATCGGGAACATTATTAACAAATTTTTAATTGTGTTTTTAACATGACAGATATTGACTTGAATAAAGGGGGCAATTTTGTTTTACCAGGGGCTCCATTAAAGTTCTTTATTTAATTTCTAATTCCAGTACCTTCTTTCGAAATACTAGGTTTACAAATAAAAACTTTCAGAAAAAAATATACATTTTCAAACAAATATTCATAAACAAATTTTTACACGGTCAGCAAAGTCCTAAAAGAGTCAACTATACATAGACTTATCAAATTCTATATGATAACGTGCGACTCGTTCGGATTACTTTACATTCGGTCTTCTAAGACTTCTTATAAGATCGGGAGCAGCTAGGCTAGGAGATCCTTAAGGATTTTATAACCATCGACATTTTTGAGTTGGCAGTAGCTGAACGTAGCGAATAACATAACACAAAGCTACAAAAGAAAGGAGGAGTACCTTAACTAAATAAAGACTACTCCCGCTTAGCATTTTTCTTAGTTATCGTGGAATATTTGAAAAGTTATGAAGTTAGCTTTTCCTCTTGTCCCTGCAAGCGCGTTTGGTATGAGGTTTAAGTATTTGGGATTGGAAGAACAACAAGACGTACACAGAAATATGCAAGAAATAAGCGCCTTCTCATCGCTCCGATTTTGGTGAGGTAGAGAGATATCTATCAACAGGAAGCCTTGTATAACTGCGATTCATGGTACTTTCAACAGTTTCCAAAACTAAGCTAAGGGTCTTACCTTTAATTCTTAAAAAACTAAAGAAGGTTTGTGAAGAGAGGCTCTACGATACCTAATGTTAATAAAGTAAACTCCAAAACGGGTGCTACTTATTAGATAGTATAAGATGGTAAGTTTTCTCGGGACTGATGGGACTTGAACCCCACAACTTCTGCCTTGACAGGGCAGTGCTCTAGCCAATTGAACTACAATCCCAAAAGAATAGAAGCAATACCTTACTTCTCTTTCTAATGTTATAGATTTCAGCAAACAAGTAAGAAAGGTTTCAAATAATGAGGGTAGAACAAGACAAAGGTTTTTATATTTATAGACTGAAGTCCTAGTAATACAGAGTGTAAAAGTCAAGGGTTATAAACTCTTATAATTTAGTCAGACAAAAAGGGGTCTTAATAGTTGCTAAGGAAAAAAGTACATTAAGTCAATAGGAAATGTGTGTTTATAAGGCAAGTATAGCCCATAAGACAGGGAAGAATACCATAAGATACAGAGTACGGGTTAGAAAAGGGCAGTTATAGCTGGGAAAGTTACAGTTTAGGAAAAAGTAATCAAGGAGGAAGTAAGAAGACTTGGCTGCAGACTAAGAATGCAGGTATCCTGAAAAGGTATTTAGATTAAGAAATAACAAAGTAAGAAGTTGGTGGTAGCTATAGGGTTTTCCTAAGATTTAGTTGGATACTAGTATAAAAGAGAGTACATATTCGGGCATTTTAGCTTATAAGGATAACAGGGACTCTTTCTATAACTAAGTAAACTCGAGGGTATCCACTTAAACTGCATTACACTAAAAACTTAATAAAATATCCAATCCAGACTAGTTACTAAACACTTCACTTAATTCCTCTGCTTTTTGAAAGCCCGTTAAAATAGAAGCATCAGTAAATCAAATGAACTGCTCAATAGAATTTGCCTTTTTAACTGACTAGGAGCTAAAGTTTCCAATCACAAGTACAAGTGTCCTTTACTGCAACTCCACCTCTATAACTCTTTTTTCTCTAGCCTGTAATATCCAAGCAAAACTAAAGAGGAAGCTATCCATATAAAAGTCAGATAAAAGTTGGTAGTGAGAAAGAACCCCAGAAAAATAAGACATATCCCGGGGATGCATACCTAGTTGATTTTTGTTTCAGTAGGACTAGATAGAACAGGATAGCTGGCTTTTGTAATTATGCGGGAAGCCTAGTTAACGCTTTGATATTATGTGTAATATATTGGAAAAAAGTCTTTTCCGTAAAATGTAATACAAGGTTTTATTAGACACCTCACTAAATAAATGTCAGAAGCCCCTTTCTTACTAGGGTCCTCCTTTTCAGCAGGTGGGGTTAGAAGTCTTTATATTCTGTAATATATAGATAGTAAGGAGTAACTGCTACGCCAATTTCTTCCTCCTAACATAGAAATTGCTAAACTGATCTACAATCTGAGCCTCCTATAAACCGGAACCAGTCTATACTTTTTAGAAGATTTTATCTGTAATTGTACTTCAACAACAGGAACGAACTTAGCCACTTGTAAAAAACTTTTATTATTCTAAAGCTCGCTAAGAATCCCAATCCAATTAATCACAGCTACAAAACCCGCTTTAGTACATTAAGAGTTATAAGGAAACACTTTGGCTTTTACCAGACACTCAATTTCCGTTTAGACAAGTTCGTGAGTCAACCAAATCCAGGAGGAGTTGTTGGGTTTTTTTAACTTTCAAGCTCCTTTCTTGCAACGTACCTCAGATATAATTCATTTTTATTCCGGGTTATAGCTTTACGCCCAGCCCCAGTAAGGTGCTCACTTTTCGTTTTAAGTGGAGGTTTAGGGGTTTCCTAAGTTATTATATGGCAAACTTTCAAGTCAAGTCGATACTCGTGCAATAATTGCTACATTAATAATTAAATGAAGCAAGTTACTTTATTAGAGCCTTTTTGCCTAGAAAAAAGAACTTATAAACCCTTTTGTTATTACTAGATACGTAAAATTTTCCCTTATAAAAGTTTACGTAACAAGTGAACTCCACTCTTATCTGGCTATTATACCTTAATTAGTACTCCTTATTGTGTACGACCAGCAAAGCATGTACCAGTTTTTTACTAGAGCTCCTCTACTACTGGCATTCCTATTAGCCTCTGGTAGAGCGAGGACTGTATAACCTAGCGCTTGAAAGTTCGAAATCCTACCAGCAGCAGTAATTGTGTAAACTAGCAAGTGTCCATACTGAACTTATTAATTGAGTTGCTTGGAAATCCGTACTTTATCCCAATAGGGCTCTGGTCAGGTTTAGGGCTGAATGTCCATTTATATGATCGTTTATTGTTTACTTTATTTAATATTGTTTTCTAGCTACTAGGTATGTCAGATTGCTTATAAGTGCTTTATAGGATATACTCAATCTAAAGAAACAAAATTCTTTTCTGATTACTGAATATTTAAAACTGATTCTCAAGTTCCCACAAAATGAAAAAGCGTTTCCTTTTCCTTGTATACTTGTACAAAGGCTCGGTATAAGTAAAATAGAAAATTAAAGAGATTCCACTCATTTTTATAGGATAGGGATACATCCTTCAATTGTTTGTATATATGTTTTGGAATCCCGCCAATTCCGATCAGAAAACTTAGAAAACTTAGAGATTTAGAAAGACTTAGGAAAGTTGTTGTAAGTAAACTACTCCATTTAGACAAGCTTTCGCGAGTAGAAATTGGTAAAAAATTTGTTAGCTAGAAAACACCTCTTATATGTTATAGAGATTCCCTATTGAGGCTTTTAAATTACCTCATATAGGATACACTACTCTGGTACTATCTCTTTTGTTTATTAATTTACAAAGGTAGCGATCCCAGTAGTGCTTCGACTTTCTCTCAAATAAAGTACTGCAACAATATCCTGAATTATTTGTTACCTATGCGAGTTCCTTAATGACTTAAAGATATCTTCTATTATACCCCAAAGAAGAGATACAGTATAAGTTTTCTTATATCTAAAATAGACTTCGTTGCCAAGCTAATTAGCTCAAATCTCTTCTGGACTGTAACAAACTGAAAGGTTACAAATGCACTACATATACCTTCTTGTAGCTTAACTATAATGAGAGGAAGTACAGTTACCGCGCCCTCTTAAATTTTACTTTTTACTCACCTCAGTTAAAAGGCACTAGCTATAGACGTAAATTTTATGCTAACTAAGTTTTTTAAGACGCTAGTTTAAATAAGTATGGATTCGTGAATAACAAACCAAAACCCTTCATTCCGATCATCAACGGAAAACAAGACCTAAGAGCGCTTAGTACTGGATAGACAGGCTAATCATACCTAATTATTAGTTCCAATAGGTTAAAATTGTCCAGCACCCTCTCTCGGATTCCCTTTTATAAGATTCCCAGCCGCTATCTTAATTTATACTAAGTGAGGAAAATCCTAAATTATTGTCTTTGCTTTTCGCTAATTAAGAGACATGTTTTTAATACCTATCTATTTAAAGTCCTTATATTTAGGACCCAAACAAATACCTTAACTTGATTATATAGTACCAGAAGGATTAGAACCTGCGGTATAACTTAACGATTTGATAGTATCTAAGACACAGGTATACAGCAAGCTGACCATACTGTTTCGAGGGTTAAATTAATCGATTGTAGCTTTCTCTCTCTTTTTAGAATAAATTTTTATTAATGTTTAGGTCAAGTAATCTATAGAAATCTAATATGAAAAGCGACACAGTGTAGCTAGTATAAAAGAGGAGAGTTGATGCCTACTTTTAACAGATTAAGCTGTTTGGAATATAAAACTTAAAAAATAAGAAAAACACTTATAAAAATACTGAAGCTGAGTTTATTATACCAAAAGAATGTTGTTAAAGTTCCTTGAAATACACCTAGAAGATTTCATGAATCCTATTTCTCAATCCTTTCCTATACCGGGCCGCTCTCATTAAATATATAAATATTTTTAAAAATGCACTTTTATTTTATTATCAGTTGACGTGACCAGGAGAGCCTTGTATAAAAGAAACCCTACTGAGAAATTTTTTGTAATTGTATTACTTATAGTATTATAAATAATGCCAACCCCACTAACGACATCCCAGTAGGTTATAACCCTTCGCTTGAGTGTCTTGACTCAATTAAGACAAGAGACTATTCCTATCTGATCTAAATGTATACTGGATTCGAATAATTTAAGGGCATTTACAGTAAAGGGTTTTCCACTAAAAGTAATTTTAGGTTAGAATAGTTTACGAATACTTTCTAATTATAAAGACAAATCAACGATATATTCATTCTATGAAAAGCCCTTAAAGCGTTCTTTTTCGGGAATATAGTTAATGTATGATTTATGGTACATTAACCTGGAAAACTGGGGTACCTCAAGTTGAAAGCGAAACTAGGAAACTATAAATCCTATTTGTATAGGAGGTGATTAAAAAGACTTATTTAATTCTATAATATACTAGAAAATATCTACCTTTCATTTGAATCCCTTCAACTACAAGTAAAACCAGGTAGGCAAGATCGAAGGAGCCCTTTGGCTATGCACGCTCGTTGTTAATAAGGAATTTCTTTCGGTAGACTCTCATATAGAATAGAGTAAAATGTACGGACTCTCCTTTACTTATTAAAGAGTTTTAATCCTTATTATTTAGGTATATTAACTGAAAACGGGAATCTATCTTTTTAGCTAGAAGGTATCCTACCCATTCATAGAAAATAAAACTTGCCCTATTCACTTGCAAAAAACAGAAAACCTCGAGAATATCGCTATATTAAGAAACTTTATAGATCGCCTCCCTTTTGTAATAGTTAACTTATTACATGGAAAAAACTTTTATGCTCAGCTCAAATAATTCAAGGTCTAAGCTGTTATGATCGCTACCCTGAATTATTGCAATATACTTTTGGAAGCTACCTTCTTCTCCTCAGCTCGACTTGTAATAAGTTAAGGAATCAAGGTTATGTAATAAGGACTCCCTTATATTTTAATTCTTAGTACTACTTTTTATTAAAAAGCAGGTACTTACTATTTAAGGAATTAATGTATAAATGCGTTAAAACAATTGGATGGGTGCATTTTTTCGCGAATACCTCATGTTAGTGCTTTTCAGAAATAGAGTTTTTATAAAAGGGTTAGCCATATTCTTTATATTCTGGGAAGTTTACTTAGCCAGAGAACTTTATTAACTTGTAAGAAAGATTTAAAGATAAAGAAGTTCTAGTTAATTTAATAATGTAAAGGAGGGTCCCTGCTCGCTTTTAGTACTCTAATTAATAAATATAGAGCAGCATATAGGAATCTATAAAAATATATAGTTAGCAGAAGTACTTCCAATTACTGACTCACAAGATACAGTATTCATAGTAGAGAACTTGCTATCTAAGCGGATTCCCATTTCTTAAAGGATACCCTTTTTCTTGTGTTTTCCTTGTTTTAATCGGTGACTTCGGAGCTACCATAATAATTTTTTTTTTGAAAGGAAAGAGAGTTCACAATAGAGTAAGTCAGTTTCAAATTTGTAGTAAACAAAGAAATTGGATGATTTACTTTAATATTTGTTGCAATTAATTGTCTATAATAAAAGTTCTACTATCGAACTCCTAAGTATAAAAGGGAAAGGTTTAACCCCGTTTTTTGTTAACTTGAAAAGTATTCTTCCTATTTAAGGTAATTTTATAGTTAGTACATTCATACATTATGACACTCAAAACATCCTCTTCATACCCGTTATGTAATAACTCTTTTCTCTATCTCCACTTTATTATAGACTTTTTTTGTTACTCTCTATCCGTATCCCAAAATCCGTATGAGCCAGACCCTTATTTAGAGTCTGTATCAGTATATCTACCTTGTTAGCTACACTTTATCTTAAAAAGCTCGAATACTTTTCTCCTTGTAGCCTAACTCTTGACTAAACCCTTCCTTAGTCTTTCGTAGCTAGGTCTTAGCAGCTAGACTTCCCCCTTTTTAAATACAGATAAGTAAGAGTACTTAATTTAGGAGACACAATAATTGCTTAGATAGAATCATTTACATTAGTCTAATATGAAATAAGTTCCAGTGGTATTCCTCCTTATAAGAACTGCTCGGTGAACTTAAAGAAAAGTTGGTGGTAAATTCTCATATTTTATATTTTAGCCCTCTTTTAGTTAGCTGTAACTTTTTTTTACAAAACAACCGGTTTAAGCTCCTATCACTTTAACAAAGATGTTAGTACTACATGTACTTTCCACGCACTATTTAAGGAGTTTCTTATTGAATCTTTTTATGTCATAAGATTCTAAGTTAAGTGTTCTAAGATAGAAGTAAAAAAACTATGCCTAATCTACTGGACTGAAGTGGCAAGCAGAAAGAATCCCCTTTTTTTTTTCACTTGGATAACCTAAATAGGCATAGGATTGCTTTCTCGGAAATATACACGTAAACTGGGCTCTCTTTGAATGGCAAACGGGTTAACTCGAGAATCTAAATCTAAATGGATAGCTCCTAAAGTTTCTTTAGAACTACATTTTTATCTTAAGAGTTTTATATTACACGCACTCGCGCTTCTTAAGAAAAGGAGTATAAAAGAGCTTTGTCTCTCATGTGGGGCTTCTCTGGTTCTTGGTTATACTGAAGCAGGCTTATCAAAGTTGCAGCAGGCACCTCCTCTTTGGGATGTATGGGGCATAGTTAGATTCCTCTTTTCTGTCTTACCGGGGTTTACTTTTAAAGTTAAATATTTTAAACTTCAAAAAAGTTAGAAGAGACTCTTGGTTTAATTAAACTCTATAATTATTTATCTTTTGCAGGAAAAAGGCAGGCAATTGAATTTTTGATATTACGGAGTCGACTTTTACCTATATTATCGAAAAAACCCAGAAAGTTTAGGAGTACTCTTTGATTGATAACTTGTTTACTACTTTCAGCTTTTTATATTGACATTTTTAGAGTAGTGGGTCATATAACTTTTGGTATTTTAAAATGTATACTTTATAGGAACTTCCTGTAGAACTAGGAATCGATCTAATTATATAAGAAAACCCTGCTACTGTTCGAAGTCTTTTATCCAGTTTAGGTATCCTTTTTAGAAATAATCATTAGAAAGTTAATAAAGAGGAGGCCATAAGACAGCTTTATACAAGGCAAGCAAGTTGGAATTAATAGATATATTCTATAATAATGCAAAAGCAGTAAAAATGACCGAGATCCCGTATCTTAATTCGCTTATATGGTAGGTAACTGAGTAAATAGAGTAAATTGGCAAGAGTTAGTAACAACAAGAATTATGTAATAGTCCTAAAAATCCTCAGAAGCCTCCTCTTGGTAGAGCAATCCGCTTATAGTCTTAAGGTCTGTGGTTCAAATACACTTATAACTAGACAAAGAAGTCTAAACCAAACCTTATAAAAAAAAAATGTTTAGAGTACTCCCTTCTTTTAAGACTCAATAAAAGGTATTATATTCCTAAGAGTCTTTTAGCTTTTCTAATCCTAGAAATAAGATAGCTAACTAGGGTTCTACTAATTGAAACTGAAGTGTTTTCGCTTATGAGAGGAGTTCTTGTAGGAAAAAAACTATTAAGGTTTTGGGGTCCCTTTTGGCTAGTGTTCAAGATTACTGCAATAATTTAAAAGAAAAAGGTAGGTACTAGTAGCCCCTTTTTCTGGATGAAGGGTTCTTTGAAAAACTCTGGGTTACAGGTGTAGAGGCATTAGATAATAATAATATAAATAATATTACTAAATTTTTAATTATCGGGATTTCTTTAATCTGGTCAATCTATATGTAACGTTTTACTCAAACGGAATTGCATGGAATTTCTAATAAAAAGGAATAACATACACCCATTGTATTATTTGATAAGTAAAGCAGCCCACTCCTATATATAACAAGCATAGACGCTTCTCTTACAGCATTTTGTTAATAAGTCATAATTTTCTTAGTAAGCTCTTTGTAACCTTTATTATTTATTACTATTGACCACAGCTTTTTAGGATCCACCAGGAGTTCGTCTCTAGCAGGGTATGTTAGTACATAAGCAAGTCAAAAAATCCTTTAAAATTTTATAAGAGCAATGCTTGAAAAGCTGTGGTTTTATATACTGAATTTAGATGCACGGACTCTTTAAATAAGTTTCAAGAAGAGAAGAGTTTCAAAAGAATCTCTATTGAGGAATACCTTGTTTCGAATTCATTTATTGGTAACGGTACCTGGTAGTATAAAATCTAAGTTTTAGTTCCGTTTTCATTATTATAGGCAACCGCCAAAAGGAGTCCTGTGGTCTTAGAGAAAGGAAATCCTTAATTAGCACTTGGGTATTTATTTCTCTTTAAAGGTTATAGTAAGTACTCTATATATTAAGGATTTTATACTGCACTTGCTTTCTTTTAGCCGATAACGCAGAAACTTCTGGTACGACCTTTATTAGGATAAATACGAAAATAATGTAGAGACACATATGACTTAAATTTTATGGGACCCCTTAAGAGATTGTCTACGCTTGAATTATTTTATAGAAAGTCAAGCCCCCCTAGAGTAAACTCTCCTATATTTTACATGATTTAATAAGGAACTCTTGTTCTTAAACTAGACACTTTCGTTACTTGGTTTAGTAGAAAACTCCTTATATAAATAGGAGCTATAAAGGGCTCCCTTTTCGCGCCTCTTTGATTTGACTTTTTTGGATCTTGACACAAAAATGAAACTGAACGATCTACTTTAAACTGCTTTAAAAGGCTGTTACTCCTAATAGCATAAAATTAAAGAGATTCGCTTCCCGGTTCTGTCGGTTTTTCATTATGAACTAGACTTGAACCTACAACCATACTTTCATTTATAATTCGATACGAAAAAAGAGTAAGTATGGTAGACAACCAAGAGAGGGCTTAGTATTTATTCTCAAAATAGGGCTTATAAGGAACTGGAAGATAGTCTTAGTACAGTTAACCTAACACTAATACAAACACAAACAAGAAAAACAGACTTTCAGTTTAGTTTTATAGTAATTTTTAATTCAAACAACCCTTACACTTTTTTCTATTTACACTTTAACCCAGAATTGGAAACAGAGGAACACTTTCTTCTATAAATTTTATGGGCTAGAAAACCTAGCTGTGAATTACTTTTATATTTATATAGAGTCTTTAGGAGCTTTAGAAGAGCCTTACTGTACCCATATGGATAGGGTAAGTTAGGGGAGAGGGGTATCCCAAACAGTAATACACTTGATTTAAGTGAAAATTAGAAATACGAGTATAGCGGAAAAATCCTCCTAGTAATTAGGTCAAAAAGGGCTCCCCTTTGATAGATGTAGATTATAGCTCTTCGGCTTCCAAATAAAACTTGTCGTCAAACCCCGGAATTTTATAGAATTAAATATTCTCTAAAGTTAGGTGATTAACAAGTATAGGTTTTTCTGTTAGGAGATAAAGTACCTCGCTATACTGCAGCTTGAAAGACCACTTTATTATATTATTAAGAATTTCTTTATTGTTATATACTTTTAAAAGGAAACCCTATTACTTATAATAACTTAACTTAATCTTTGTTTTGAGGTAATTTATGTAACTAACTCCTTTAGAGACAAGGCATTCCGCTTTTTGTTTAGCTAACAAGGCGTAACCTGACAAATTGGATGGGAGATTCCTACAGTCAATAAGTATAAGTATAGCTGGTATTCCCTATTTTACTGAAGTTCTAATAGGCTCGCTTATTATAAAATCCCATAAAAATTCATAATTAGGAGGAACCCATCTCCTATAATAGCATAAACAAAAGAGTATCTCATATATAAGGAATTTAGGAACTCCACTTTTATATAACCTTATACTTCTTTCTGTGTATATAATACAGACTTAATCACTCATTGAAGTCTCCATTATTCTAGCTAAAAATTTAATGAAAAAGACACCAAATTAAGGTATATGGCCCCCCACTCCCACTAATTAAAGTGATAATTGAAAGACTCCTTAAGGAGCAGGAATAGATAAAAGCACCTATTCAATTTATACTGGAATTCCTTCTCACGGCATGCTTTTACTTAAGAAATAGAACTACTTGAAGCTAAAGTAATAACAAAGTTATGGATTTGATCTTATAATCACCTGGATAGGCTAGAGTCTCCGTGCTCTAATTTAGGACTCCTGTTTATCTTTGAAAAAAAAAGAGTACCTACTTCTTATCTGAGATACAGATTTATCGGTTCAATTCTTGAATAAGTAGTACCAAGGCATACCCATTATTTATAGCACTGCTTGTCGATTATAGGAGGTCCCCTAAATTCAGGAATATCTAATTTTGTATGCTATAGAATTCTATAGACAAAAACTCCTCTTTACTTTCGCAGTGACCGGTCCCGAGCCCTTCAGTGGGCTTCCCTTCTGGGGATAACTGTACGTACTGACTTCAAGTAGAATACTTATATCTGTTATATTTTTTTACTGCCGAAACTCTTCAAAGTCTCGTTAAAAAACGCTTGCTTGACGAAGCCGGAGTCTAAGGAAGGCAATAGTAAACGAACTCCTAGGTCTCCGTATCTAACTAAGAACAAAAAACTAAAAGAGACCTCAAGGTATTCTATGTAATTTTCGAGACATAACTTTCACAATTAGTAGATCAAACTTTGTTAAATATAAAATAAATACCTACTTTTTCCTAGCTTTAGTCTCACTCACAACGGGGGAGTGGGATGTAGTTATCAAATCACTTATAAAGCTCAATACCTGTAGGTATAATATCGTAAGAACTTGCCAAGACTTTATACCTATCAAAATACCTCGTCGTATATACTTACTTAGTAAGACTCATATTATGCACCAAAGACTCTCTTTGAGCCCTTACTAGTTTATGTGCTATCTTAGTTTTTTAAGCTTATTTTGGTATTAGATAATAGTGTATCACATCATTGGGGAATCCTTAAATCTTATAAGAAAAAGTCAAGAATCAAGCCTAGATTAGGAGTAGGCCCCATATAATGTAGATATAACTATACTTACTGTTGATTCTGGACACAGCTAAGGAACGCAACTTTATATTAAACCTTTCTGAGACACTCAATAAGAATAAGGTTTTAACAAAGACTAAGAAAACTACTAGAAAAACAGGATTAACCTAAAATTAGATCCATGCAGCATACTAGATAGGAACCCCTTTAGTTATAAAGATAAACCAGGCAAGCTGAATTTCAGTTTAGTATATTAAACAGATCTGAGCGATCCCTAAAACTTTTATTTTCATTAGTATTGCTTTATCGGCACTTTCCTAGAACATATCAACCAAGTTCCTTTGACTACGAGGGACTTACAAAGACAGCAAAATCCGGCCTTTAAGTTAAGTGAAAGTCTTTTATAAAAAAAATATACATAGTATCCTTCTATTTTATCAACTTAGGTTTATAAGGCAACTCTTAAACAGGCTCACTTTGGATTGGTGTAATCTCAGAAGCCTCCGAGAGTTATCCCCGGCTAAGGGTTTCTCTTTCTTTATAGGGTAGTTTCATTTGTACGAGTTATTTAGGAGCAAGTCAACGAAGTCCTGCTGTGTTTAAACGTTTTTGCATGGGTTGTTTGTAGCTTTTGTTGCCTTGATTTCGTTTGTTCTGGTTGAGAGTTTCGATTCTTGTTAACTGTTCCCCTTCTTGCTTGATTCTTGACTTTACTTTGAGAGGTAAAGCTCTGAACAAAACAAAGAGAAGAGTTGGGGCGTGTCTTGTGTTACTTTGTCTCTAAGTTTCCTATTCCTAAAGTCAAGGCAGTAGAAAAAGTGAAGTCATTTGTTTGCGGTAAAGACATGATGGTAGAACGTCGGAATAAAATAATGTGTTTCCAGTCTAGTAACTAAAGTGAAAGGCTAGAAGAGGAGTCCAAGACAGGTAAGGCAGGTAAACAAACACGAGTATGACAGGCAAGATTTATCTTGAATAAGAGTATGAAAGGTTTACAGAATAAAAGAGGTCAGAAAGCAAGTAAGACGTTGGGTGGGTAATACAAAGAGAGTAAAAAAGCTAGATAAACCCGGGTAGTACAAGGATAGTTATAGAAATTAAAAAAGTTTTTGTAAGGGCAATTAAAAGTGGTCTAGTTAAGTTATAGAATTTACCGTAAAAAAGTCAAAGAAAAGTTTTAGTTAAGTTTGCTAGACTCTTTTTCAAATGAAGATAGGATGTTCTGTTTCGTTAAACTGTTAGCTAGTGGTTCATTTATAGACTTTTTCTTTATAGGTGCCCCAGACGGTGATACTCATGAAAGCATTCTAATTCCTTGCATTCTTTGCTTTTACAGAGGTATTTTCAGGCAATAGGGGTATAAAGGGATATAAAAAAGCAGGGGTTTCTTGTAAAAAATGGGCACAACTATTCGTAAAGGTTTTATGCATTTAGTAGAACGCTGATTGGGTGGTATATAATTCAAAGGTTCAAGTCGTGCTGCCTCGTTGCAATACTTATTCATTCAGAACAAAGTAAAACAAAAATATACCTGTGAACGGAACTCTTTACTCATTTTATTCAGCCCTTTGCTACTTTTTTTTCTTTAAATTACACAAACACAAAGCTCAGTACATTTTTAGGAATACGTTTCTAAGAATATTTATCAGCTAAAACTTTTCAAGAGTCCTAAATTTAGAATTTATAGTAGAGATTTTTATAAAAAACTAGAGGAAACTCTTTTGTCCTAAACTAGAATTCAGTAACTCTCGATTAAGGAATAGGATTTACCAATTTTACTAGTGTACTTCTTTCCTTGATTAGGGTTCATGAGTATGACTTTACACTACATTAAAATAAAAGTTATGAACAATATAAAAAGTGGACCTTGTCCTTGTGTTGTAGTTCATTCAGAGCATTTCAACTTAAAATTAATTGGGGAATCCGCTACCTTTATCAGAACTGGTTTTCACCTCTCGGTTCTATTTTACACCATCCGACACTGGTAATAAACCCTTGTTAGTCCTTCTTTTTGATTACTTATTTAACCTTTTTCTGATAAAGGATAGAATATATCTCAACCAAAGATAAAGTAACGGATTCATTTACTACATCACTGAATTAAGAAACTCATTAACTTTAATAACAACAAAGTTGTATATATAATACAAATTTCATTAAGGGGAGCCCTCCCTAGAATTCTTCATATAGCCAAGAGAGTGGTCAAGAGTAGTTACTAGAGTTGGCATGCATGAGGTTCGAACGCCTTTTCTCCAGCACAGAGAGAAGCTTTTTAAGGATTGAAAATTAATTACTCATATAAAAGAGCTAGCTCTATTAGCATGTAGTTTTTATAAACCCCTCTTTACTCACACACGGATAAGTAAGATATAAAGTAACAAAAAGGGGGCAGAAAATTAAGAAATTAGTAGGACTTTATTATAGAAGTTCTAAGTGGGCTCTGTCCTGTCACAAGTAGACTAATTTAAGAGCTCCTTGAGTTCTTATAACTAATTAAGGAATTGGGGATTTATAAAGTCCTATCCTACGATAAATTTAAGAGAGTATTCTTTTTTATACCAGTTTTTACTAAACATTTTGTCAAAGGCCTCCAATAGCTTTTAGTTACTGGATAGCCTGTTCCTTAATTATTCCAGAAATTCGGGTTATGTCCTAAAAAGGGCTCCTTTCATAGACCATTCCACTGTGTTGTAATGTAATCGAGAATCATTACACGAGATTTACTCCTCCTTAAAATAGTAATAACTACTAAAGAAAGATGAATATAACTTATACTAATAGAACTATCTTATAAAAAAATCTATAACACTACTCTAGATCTATTACATACTTATTAACTATCTATATAGAATACTCAAGGAATACTTATAATACTTCCTAACAGTAACTGTCCTAGGGAATACAATAGCTACAATAAGTAGTACAGGCAACAAAGGCTACAAGAAGAAGAGTATAGCTGCAAAGACTAACCAGAGCTCTTAAGACTAAACTCCTCCCACTAAGAACAAGGTGATATAAAAGCTCCTAGGACTACAAAGAAGAGTCAAAAGTGAGTCTACTAAAAACTAAACAGGATCCAGCCAAGAGTCGCTTTGGTTTGTAGTCAGAATTTTTTGGTATATAAAACCTTCGATCGGGAGAACTCTAAATTGATTAAATATAGGAATCTCGAGCGTTAAGTAGTTTTAAGAAAGGCTTTTCTTTCTCTTCCTTGGATCTCGTAAAAGGTATACAAATAATTCTTAAGTGAAAGTATATTAATAAAGACCTTTCCTGGCGGTTTCATTAGCCTTAGATTAGACTCAGTTTTGATTACTTGCATAGAGAAGAAATAGCTTCTAATAAAAGTTCTGGAATTAGATATAAAAGACCTCCTCTGCCTGTAGTAGTTTCTTTTATCGGTCATAGAAGGCTCTAAATAGACAGAACTTTAGAAATTTTCCCAAGAATGCCCGACCCAAGACTTTGGTATATCCTCAAAACTTCCTTTAGTTATTTATTAAGGTACCCAGTTATTATTAGCAGGACGCTAGTCTAATAACTTACTTGTAAGAGTTGCCTCAAGGTTTTTAATTATTTAAAGTAGATCCTTTTTTTATTTATAAAAAACGGCCATATTCAGCAAGTAAGTCTTACTTTCTGTTATACAAGAATTCAGTAAAAAGTACTCGTATATTAGGTTAGGTGCTATTCCCCCGGACTCAGTGGAAGGGCTTTTGAATTAATAAGGAAGTCTATTCCATATTTTTTTCTACGGGACTCTTAATTCAAAGCTTCTTTTCAATAGTCTTTCATTGGATACTATCTATTGCTTACTCGTATTTCTTGTTAATAGAATCCGGTAACTCTGATGTATGTCTTTCTCATTACCATATATGCCTAGTGCTTTTTAGATAGCTTATTTTCGGGGTCAAAACTCTCTTTCAGAGGATACCCGTTGTTTCTAAGGTTTTTTGTAGTATGAAGTCTGCTTTATGGATTCTATCCTATTTTCTTTAAAAGCTGCCGGGTTTTCTTGTTCAAACAGCGGGCGGGGTATACTAAATGGGTTAATTCACTGAAAAACTTGTCTTAGTTCGACAAATAAAGACTAGCCCGTTACAGAGAAGTTTGGAAGCTTCTTCGCCAAAAAAATGAGCCTGCAGGAATCTAATTTGGTCAGGCAAGCTAAGAAAGGCATACAAATAGGGGGAAGTCTCGGATTCACAGCTGGAAGTAAATCCCTATAATTATAAGAGAGAACTTTATATCTTTTAGTAAATATGTCCCACTAAGGCAGAAAAATTCAATTATAGAAAAGCGCAGTCTCTAAGTAATTAATACAAAAAAAGGAAGAGAATCTTCCCTTTTTAAGGATATGCTAAGCCCAGTAGCTAACTCTTTCGGGGGATTCCAAAATGCTTTTTTTTTTTTCAAAAACTAACTGCGAGATTAAACAAGTAAAAGTAAATAAAAGGGACTATCCTCTTATTAAGTTCTTACCATCAGTACTACGAAACCTTGAAGATGATCAATCATATTAGATCCTGTTTTTCACTAAACTGTTAAGTCACATCCTAATCTGTCACAACTTTCCTAAATCAGAATTTTAAGTAAAATATAATTAATCAAAGACCTAAGCCTGAACTTTATCCAACTCCTTTTGAACGAGAAACCCTATACACATACTAAGTTTTCTCCTTATTATCCGACGCTTATACTTTGCTTTTAATTTTACGTTGAAGGATTCCTGTATCATTAACTCACAAAACTCTTAAGAACCTTTGAATTTATTACTACAAAGGCATTTCAAGATAAAAGATCCAAGCAAACCCCCTCTATTCCGCGGTTCCATTATTATGAAAGAGAACTCCCCTCGAAATCTCAAAGCTCGTTGGAAACCCTTTGAAGTACCTGGAAATCTTTACAAGTTGTGCCTTAAAAAAATAGATATATAATTGAATGAGCCAACATTACTCATTTTGTCTTAGTAAAATACAACTCAGAGCCTTTTTATGGAATTCTCTATTCTCTATTCTATATTCTAGTCAACAGGATAAAGGTCTCTATTAAAGAGTTGTCGTTAAGCTTTTAGAGTATCGTATCTAAATAAAGTAATGTGCTCCTGTTCTACTAATGTTAATAAATGCTTTATCCATGAAATCTTATTCTTGAATTATTGTAGTACTTTATCTCTGTCTGGTAAAATGCTTTGCTTTTATTATAGCGCGGGTTGTCTTATTCATCTGAGTATTCCGAAAAATACTACAGACTTCTTTGGCAGTACTCCAATATTACCCTTTTTAGAATAAATAAAGAAGTAGATAAAAGCTTTCTTTTAAAAGTTTAAGATTAGAAATTTAAAAACAAGGAGATCTCTGGACCACACCACTTGGGTAAAGAGAATCCTTCTTAAATGTCGATTCAGCTACAATGCAACACTGAGCTGATAATAAGGTTTTTGGATCTTGGGCAGGCAGGACTTTGAGGGAAAGAGCCTCGCTCGGGGTGGTTCGCCCCCGTCGTGAATTTGGTTTTATTCAACAGATAAATAAGGGACTAATAGAAGTTCAAAGCATACATAAATTTAATTAAATAGTACAAAAATCGTTATTAAAGTTTTTTCTCTGGAGTCTCTTAACAGTCAAAATGGCTTCTCTTTAATAGAAAAGATTTCCTTAAAGATTCTTATTAATTATAGTACCTAATCATAATTATGTCAAGCTTAGGAAAATACATAATACTAAGACATTTGGGAGTATTAGTAGGTTACACATCAGCATAGACGTCCCTTAGCTAACTAGTTTAGCAGCTTGTCTTTTTAGCAGAATTACTAAGAATTCCTTTTTATTTTGGAGTAAGGATTTTATGAGAGGCTAGAAAAACCGGAAGGGGCGAGTATTTTAAACGTTTAAATATTAGACTACTTAACTGTTTAGAATTAAAAAACCTTGCGGAGAACAGATAAGTAACAATATCGACCAAAGTTATATCCAAATCACAAGAGAGAGTACAGGGTTTACTCGATTGAACCTTTAGCATGTTAAGTGAGACTTTGTTGATTGGGAAAAAGAAAGAAAAAGCAAAGATTCTACTTCGCTATACTCCAAAAATCTAACTGCTCACTTTACTACTACTAAACGACTTTTGCAAAGGATGAGCTCAATCTATTTGTATATAGGATAAAAAGTTAAGATAAATAGACAGAGGAGAAAGAAGTTTACTTTAAGGATTCATGATTTACTACTTCCCAAACTTCCTTTTCTTGGGCAGCTACAGATTAGTTAAGGAATTAAAAGAACTAATTAGAGTTTTGAATTACCAAACACAGTGAAATTCCCGAGGTCAAAAGGATAGAGATAGACTATCTAGAGTAAACTGCTTCCTGAAACCCCGACTTACAGCTATCTTGAAGCCCCAAAGCAAGATGCTTCAAAGAAAGCTAGGGTATCCCGTAATATATCTATACTTGGTTTTTTTGCAAAAAGTGGACGGTCTACTTTAGCAAATTCTTCATAAATCCTGTTTATATTTATAAGCAGTTTTTCCGCTATAGATATATTTTTTAGATATGGTTTCTGGTAGTATCTTATTCTTATTTTATTAAGACCAAACGAAAAAAAGGAACCCCGATATTAACGTCTGCAATCTGGTATCGCATTAACAAAAGTTCATTTCTCCTCGTACTCAAAACTACTTTTTTACTAAAGGAACTCCTAAGAGGTCAAAAAAATTTGATAGCTTTTAGCAATGAGGTCTTCATTTAGATTCAAACGCTAAGTTATAGGACCGAAAGGTTCAGAAGTCTTAAGATCCTTGTTTTTACTTAAAATTAAGAAATCCAATTACTCCAGTGCGAGGTATAAAGAATTATCTATTGTTTATGAGCGCTGTACAAAGTTGGTAGAAGCTCTAGAGATTGTACGAGGAAGGGTCATATCCATTCAATATTCCCGTATCTGTCTACTGTAGCAGTCCAGCAGGTAATTATTCCTGCGGCCTGTAGTACAGTTGGAATCTTAATAGTAATATAAAGTTTAGAAAAGCTCTAGGATATATCTTGACTCTGGACTCCTCTGTACCCTTAAGCAAAATCTGATCTATAAATCGAAAACACAATCTCCAACAAGTCTATCAATTTACCAACCTTCTGTTCCAAAAGCCTTTCTTTAACCCTGAGTAATCGCGCCGTTAGTTACTACTTTTCTATATACTTTTCTATGCGGGATATACTAAAGACGCCAGACTAAACAGAGAATTCTAAATCAAGGGAAATGTTAGAAGCTACTCTGCAAGATAATTCATTTAGACTACTTTCTTATAAAAATTATAGAAATATCTCTTATAGATGAACCCTGGGGCTTACACTCTATTTGACAAGCTATTTTCCTTAGATATATTTTCTTATGTATATGTATACAGTAGTTAAAACTTAATAGGATACCAAAAAAAGGATGCCAGCCCCTTGGGAATCCGTCTATTAGAGCTCCGTTCCCTTTTTTAGAAGTAAGATAAAGCTTTGAGAAGTTGAAGTCCACATAAAAAGAAAGAACCATGATTATCTGAATTATAAAACTAGTCCCGGCCTAGAAAGATTTTGTGAATACCCAGTATTATAATAAGGATTTCCAGTAATAGCTTGTTTTTAACCGAAAGAGTTGTAATTTCAAATTGTGAATTAGCTGAACAGCAATGGAATAAGAAAGCCCATAGGATCCGATTAAAGA
Source organism: Pelargonium cotyledonis (assembly GCA_036897625.1). Taxonomy (NCBI): domain Eukaryota; kingdom Viridiplantae; phylum Streptophyta; class Magnoliopsida; order Geraniales; family Geraniaceae; genus Pelargonium; species Pelargonium cotyledonis. Next base: position 134,512 of record JAYMTA010000002.1, read on the forward strand.
ATACATCTAAAAGTTCCTGTTATAAGGGGACAATAGGTTAGAGCCCTTTTCATAGCTCTATGAGGGATCCTTTACTTAAATAAAGTTTTTGTAAGGGCAATTAAAAGTGGTCTAGTTAAGTTATAGAATTTACCGATAGCAAACTTCCAGAGTCAAACCCTGTTGCAAGAAGAATGCAAGAGGTTTAGAGCCTAGAAAGTATGTTATTTCAAGAACTAAAATCCAACCAAAGCAAAAGAAAAGGAATATCTTCTTATTTCAGGTATGAGATGGTGGCGAAGTAATTGATTCTAGAAAGTTGGTCTGAATCAGTCATGTTTTATCGACTCAGTTTTTATCGAAGCTCTATCAGTATATTAAAAGCTTTCATTTGATCTAAAAAGGGTAACCTTCTTAAAGTTTAGACTACAAAAGATATATTAAGCAGTCTATTTGTTTATCTAAACTGGTAAATGCTACTGTGTGTTAAAGGTTCAAAAATACTGAAATAGAGTGGGACTATCCCTGCTTGCGCATTAAAGAAGTCTAGTAAATTTAATGAGGAATTATAAATAGCAAACCGACACTAACAAGGGCTCGTTCTAAGATATATTCCCTAAAATTTCTTTTCTATTTCTACAATACCTGGATTACTAGGATTTTGTAAGAACCTCTCTATAACACTCTTACTACCAGGATTCAGTGAGGGGGGTTCTTGACTTTGCATTTTTGTGAAAATAAGTATAGAATTCAGTATTGCGCGTTAGAACTTTTGGAAACAACGGGATATGTGTATCCAAAAGAAAAAGATATTGATTTGAAATATTATTTAAAGGTTCTGTTTTTCACAAGCGTAATCTAATTTTAATAAGGTTTTAATGCTTCAGAGTTCTTAATCAAGCACTGGTTTGAAAAGAGTTTGGTGATAATCCATTTAGTATTAAGGGGCCTCTTACTTTCTATTATAATAATTCCTATATTATAGGGAGTATAGGGCAATAAAGAATTAACGCGTTGTATACTACCCGCTTGGTTCCCGCGTTCGTAATTAAGAGGATCTCTCAAAACTTCCATTTCACGACTCAGATCCTCAAGATTAAAAAGCAATCGATGAAGTATTAAGAAAAGGGGCACATCCTAGGATATACGAAGATAAGGGTTTTTCTGTAATTAATAAAGGAATTCGTGCTCTCTGCGAAAAGTAAAAGCATTACACCATAGTAGAAATCTCTCGTAACCCCGAGAAACTAGAGTTCACAAGAGAGATCGACCCGAAAAAGTAGAAAATTCATTGGTTTACTAGCTATGCCAAACTTCTTTTACAAATTCCGGACTTAAATTTTGTACTAAAAGGTTTTTCCAAACTGTATCTTTATATACGCCCTTCTTTATTTTCTAAAAAGAGAGCCTCTTATTAATTAAATTTTACGTATCCATTTATCCTGTCTATAGTATGCACTCGAGGATACTCGCGGAGACAAGGTATAAAAAGGACCTCATATCTATGTCGAGTATAAGATTTTCAATAAACTTTCATTATAATAAGGTATTAAACTACGAGGAAACAGGTTTCTGAATTATCTTACCCCCTTTATTTAGTTTTAACTTATTACCTTTATTTAGTAGAGCCATACCCGGGGTCCTCTAAAATGGATGCTATAATCTAAAAGATCACCCGCAAAGTAAGAAAAGAGCGTTGTTGTACCCCTTATTTTAGGGCTAAGGGGTTCTTTATCCTAGGTAAAATATCCTAGCGCGAAACTCTAAACAAGGATAAAGAGTACCCAACTCTAAGCTATAAAATGCTTTTACTCCTGGAACTTAATCCAATAAAAAGAGATCCTTTTTACCAATTTCCTACAATTTGTAATTACAGGCGGGGTTAGGTTAATTCATAAAAAGACTTATGACTACATCTAAAATTCATTTACATATCATTCTAGAATTCTTGAAATAGATACCCGCTATAACCCAAGGGGCCCGCCAGAGTGCTTAAAAGGAACCTCTAATACTTAGGTCATAGTTCAAAAAACTAAGAAAAATTCAATAAAAATTGGGGCTTATATGCCTAAACGAAAAAAGGAGTTGTCTCTCTTTATTATGCTGGGATGCGGTTTCCTAATTTTTTGCTGTTAACTAAGCCTATTACAATTTGCCTTTAACCAGAGTAAAATCTAATTTCAAAAATTGAAATTCTATAGTTATAGTGGGCCTTCTTATATGGTTGTAACCTTTTTAGCATTCCGGGTATAGCAAAAAAGAATAAAGAGCTGGGGATTGTTCCCGTATTTTTCTCTTGCTAAAAGGAAAATTAGTCTAAATATTAATTATTCCTCATGTCCGTTAACCCCTTGCCAGACTAAGTTACCCTGAAATGGAGGTAATTTTTTAATACGGGTAGAAGCTGTGGGATACTCATAAAAACAGGGCTTCTCGGGAATTGAAGTTAGGCCTTTTTTGAAAAATGAAAGATCAAAGTATTACTCTCATTTTCGGTTTAGTTGACATAAAAGACTTATCTTAACTTAAAGAAGTTAGAACTGTAGGTGTTTTCGATCTTCCCAGAATTTTAGAATAAATTTTATAAACTGGATCCTCATTTCTTCCTCAGTTACATGTCTTAGTTAAAGTGATTGAAAAGTTTTTAGGAATTAAAGAGAGTCTTAATAGAAATTCTAGTAAAATGAGGAATCACTTATGGGGACTTTCTTAGCATTAATTCAGGAGGAAAGTAATTCGTAGTTGATTCAGAGCTTCTTCAAAACCCGAAGAGATAAAAATACCGCTGGAATCTTATGAGATCTAGTGCCTTTTTGCTTAGGCTATCTTTTTCAAGGGTGCGCCGCCGAGATAAAACAGAGGGGTATGAAACCTTAAATTAACTCTTAAATATAGGAGTGTAGGAATTCCTATCATGTTAGGAACAACCAAGCACACCGCAAGACCTAGCAGCTACGCTTAAAAACTTTTTAAATTTTGTAGAGGCACCGTTAAAGTAAAGTGAAATTTTAGTTTAACTTATGTGATGGGTATTAAGATATTTATAGATATAGATTCTAGGGTTTTTAGTTGATAACTGGGGATTAGGAGAAAAGGGCCCATTTTAACATCTATGCTATGGTCAAAGATACTCAGTCAGAAGTACCCTCGTAGCTAAATAAGGAAAGGCCTCCCCTAAACTTATGGATTTCCCTTGCTTTTTTTTTTTACTTATTCCTAAAATCGTTCTCAATTCCGGGGTTAAAATGGAGAAGCTGGTCCTTAACTTTAGAAAACCGAGTTTTCCAATATCACCAAGAAATACAAATAAAAAGTCTAAAATCACTAACTATTAAATATCCATGAAAATACTACAATTTCTCTGAATGACTCAAATTGACATAATTTCCGGGTATATAAAACAAAAAACTAGTAAATCCTAAATATACTTATCTTTAATTATCCTTCTTTAGAAAAAAAAGGGTAACCGTTGAAGAAAAATATGAGGAGCTCATGTATACAATAAGGGTAAGAATAAAGAATTTCCTCAAATTAAAAGTATTCTTGACTACAACTTCGTAAAGTAAACTTAAACCCCTAGGAATTCCTCTGAAATAAAGAACTTGGCTTCAAGGGATATTGGATTCCCTCCCTCTTTTTTATTCAAGTTTATATTACTACCAAGTTTAATATAAAACGTTTATTGGAAATTAAATAATTACTAATCCCCATCCCCAAGAAGAAAATAACTGCCTTACGGATTTAATAAATAAATTACAGGAAAAACATTCTACTAGATTTAAGATATATATATTTTATCTTGTGTTTTTACATCATCTAGGACATAAAACACCTAATTTTAACATATTTGTTGATTTGATATCAATTTCAGAAAACAAACAGAGCAGACTCTTCGACTAAGGAAAACCGCAGGAAATTTGAGGTAATTTCTTAAAGACTAAATTAAATATAAGTTTTATCAGAAAGTAGAATCACTCATTTGAGAGCTATGCTATCCCCTTTTTAGTCGAAAGTGGAAGACCAAACTATACTAGGTTTCATATATTTTACGTACAAGATACACAAGGATTCCAGCTATAATGACACTTGCTGGTTGTTATCTTTGTAAAATTAGTGAGACATGGAGCTCTTATACGCACTTCTAAGGAAGGACCCGTGTCAGAAAAATAATACAAGAGATAAGCTTCCCTTAAGAAGAATTCGGATCCGACCTTCAAGTTTTATTCACTTTTTAGAGCATATATATTATCTGAGCTAAGACCTAGTTTATCTGTGAAACACCTAGAACTGGATCCTACTTGGATCGTTTTTTACTGAGGTATAATCCTGTTTTCTTCAGATTCAGAAGAGATAAATCTTAATTTTTTTTAGAGTCAAAAGTCTTTAAGGGATGGATAGCTACGTCGTATTAAGCAGCGGATAATTTATATATTCGATAATAAGAGCTACCTTAGGCCATGAACCCCTAACTTTTAGGGTTATACATCTTGATTAAAAAGAATCTGGTCCCTTGCTTGGTAAATAGACCATAAACCCTAATTTGAAATAACGGAGAACCTCGTACAATACCTCTGCATTACCCTGGGCAATCTTAGACTTTTTTATACTTTATTCTATCTAAGTGATTCTAAAAAAAGACATTAATGCTTTCCTGGGCTGAATACCTACCTAGGATCCTCCTTCCTTATAGCAACAGTAATTTTTACTAAAACGTACTCTATCTATTTTATATATTACTCCTATTATCTCTCCAGTAAGAATAAAGCTACCAACACAACTCCTAAGAATAATATAGCTACAAGAGTTCTTAACGACGGACTACTCTTAATTCTTATTAATAAAACTGCCTATACCCTAGCTCAAGCAATTAAGTAAACTATAACTTATCAATATTATTCTATGACTCCCTCATATATAAAGATAAAGTAGCTTCTAACACTAGATACAAGTATTTGCTTAAGCGATTAGCCCAGTAAGCCCCTCGGAAGGAGCGTTTAGACTAGGAATATTCGTTATACAGTATCTCCAGAAAATTAAGGAAAACCAAAGCTAATTTCTTTCTTCTGGGCACATAAAGCTCAAATCTTTAATAGAAAGTTTCTTGAAATTGTAGATTCCCGTAATAAGGATTCCTCAAAAAGCATACCACTCCTCTTATAGTTAGGTGCTCCCGTATTAAATAAGCATTGAATTCTTATAGTAATCAGAATTCCTACAGGGTGCTTTTTGTAAAGAGGGCAGTCTGCTCAGAATCTTAAATCTTTAACCAATTTGGATAATACAAGTTTCACCTTTTTGTTAATGGTCTTAGGTTAGGGATTCCCTCGCTACTCTTTGTAGACCTTAATAGGTTCCTATTAAAAACTATATTAAAATTCCTTTTAGACCGCAGTAAAATCTATGCATGAGACTTGGGTTCCATCGGCTTTTGACATCAATAAAAGCGCTACAACTCGAGAATACCTTACACAAAGTAAAACTCAAACATTTGCAAGTACCTTTTCAAACAGAGCTTAATACGAGTTGAACCTTGTACTATTTAAAAACTCCTTTTCAGTGGCTACTTCGGTTATACAAAAAGGGAAACCAGAGCCCTCGTTAGTATAAAATTGTGAAAAAGTCGGATTATATACAATTATGGGGAACCCCTTACTTATGAATGTATAGATGATAAAGCTTTGACTTGGTGAATGAAAAATCTTAACGAAAAATATGAGCTGTCCCACGTAAAGTAGCTTCTTGCAATTTTTCTTGAAAGGAATCGAAAGCTCTCGATTTAAACCTACGACCAGCATCTCAATTATTCTCTACAAGACTCTTAGAAAGAAATTAAGACTATTCTATATAAAATAATTAGCTACTTATACAATATTCAGATAGAATCCCTGCGAACTTTAAGTTACACCCTTAGTTAATTCTGCGATAAGATATCGGAAGTTTGTGTCTTACAAAGATCCTGCCATCTATTTAGACATAATTGAAATTAAATGATAACCCAGAAAGCCCTTAGGATCCTCATTATAGCTAAATCAAACCGGAGTTCCTCTTCTGTGGGATACGTCCTACTAAAATTAGTGCATAAATATACAGTAACCCCTGAATATAAAACGTGCTTTACCTTAAACAGTTCCGCTCTGTTATAAGTTTGATAAAGGGGTACAACCTTTATTTCTTAGCAGAGGTACGGGTCAATGTTTAAGAACCCAGGATTAATTAAGCTAACTTTCTTGCGCAGCGGAAGCTCTACTCCAAAAAGGTGTAACGTTATTTTATTAAAATAGGAGGAGGCTTTTTATAGAAGAGAACCGAGGAATTCCTGCTAGTAAAGTAAAATATGCGGTAGATTAAAGGGTTTAGTTAAACAATTAAAATCAACAAATTGGATACTTAATGAAACGGATCCCTTCCCAAATACGGCTTACTTACTTACTAATAACATTGTACTTTTAGTTGCAAGTTCTATACCGAAGATTAGTTTTGAGTAAAAAGATTAATTATTGTCAGGATAATGGTGGGTGACTACAACCCCATGAATGAGGGTTAGATGCGGAGTGGTAGAATCCTGTATGAAAAAGGTTAGGCTAGACAAATATTACGGGATCTCACTAACTTGAAATGGTTTATAGAAAAACAAATCCAAACACTTTTAAAACAAGCCCCGTGCACAGTAGTTAATGTCTTATGAATGAATACACTAAGGAAAATACAAGAAAAGGATTCCCTTTAGCAATTCCATAGGAGAACTCCAGCTTTTAGGTATACTTGTACTCTCCTTTCATTGAAGAAACTTTAAAGAGCATCCGTAACTTTTCCTAGCGAACCTCGAGTAACCCTCATTAAGCTCCGAGTAATTGAAAAGTCTAATCCGAGATACACAAATTAAGGTTTTATACGAGTATAATAAAATAGAGCCCCTCGTACTGGAGGAAAGTGCTTGACTCTGTCTGAAATCTTCATTGTTAATTTGTAGTTAAGCTTTTACGTAGCTATGTAATAGCACCCCGAGTCTATAGCTCTTCTAGAGTCAGGACCCCCCTCGGCAACACAGAAAGCAGGTTAGAACTAAGATTCAGAAACGCAAATGTTGTAGGTTCAATTCCGGTCTTAGTTAACTTTAGTACAAGAGGGTTAACAGTTTTTAGGTCTAACACTAGAAAAGGAATAATACCTCATATTAGAGGAGTTTTATCTATAAGACAGCTCTAAAAGGAAGGATACAAGACTCTCCTAAAGCTTGGGGCAGGACTAACGAAGAAGAATAAATTACATAAGATATCCTTCGAAAAAGGGGGTTCTCCTTATCTAAAAGCTACCTTTTAACAAGATCCGGCGAATTTCTTAGATAGAAATCTTGTTCCTTCTCAACCCTTTTTTTAGAAAGCCTATATGGAAACCCTTTTAAGTGGTTAGAGCATAGTCGATTTTTTAGTATATGCAAAGGTTCGAAACGTGAAGCTCTAGTAAACACCAACCCCTTTTGGAACAAAAATTTTAGAAAAGAAGCAGGGTTAATTACAGGGCTACAAGCGATTGGAAATTCTTTACTAATTATTATAGAGTTTTGAGGCTTTTATTAAGAGTATAGCTGTTTTGAGCGGAAGCGCCTTATAGCTGCGGGAAATCTACTAAACAATAAACTACAATGCGACACTAATTCTAAAAATACACAAGTGAGTTTATACAGATATGTTATAAAGTTGAAAGCTATAAAAGCTTTTAGATTTCCAAAAGAAATAGACTTATCTTAAGTATAAGCTATTGTGAAAAGTCTTTAAGCTGCCGAGACTCTACAAAAAGATTACACTAAAATACTAAACTAGCTACTCTCCTGCTAACTACTTGTTTAACTAGTGTTTAAGGTAAGGAGATCCGTCTCAGGTACAGCTCAAATAAAAAGAGTATAAAAGCCTGACTCCTAATGGTTTGACTTTCTAGCTTATACCTTCCTCCGCGGTAAAAGGCATAATTAAAGATTCTAGGCATAGATAAATTAGCTCAGTATAAGACGCTTTTTTGCGGTCATGCCTTTACTTAGTACAGTAACGGATATCATATTTTAGGTAGGGACTGACACCAGGGTTCGTTTAAGTATACAACAAAACCCGGTAAACGAGAGCAAAAGCTAAGGTGTCTCTTTATCGGCACTTACTCGAAAAATAAGGGGTTTACGCATGTCTTAAATGACAAGGCGAGGGGGATTCTGTTATTGAGTCGCGTTGAACCTACGGCCGGTCCCTCGAAAGGAAGTGCTTTGGTTTACGCTTTTTGGATATATTTCTTATATTAGATATTATTTCCCCGGTTTCATTTAGGTTTCCCCAGAGTTGTCCTTTTACAATTTAGTAAATTAATAAACCAAAAAGGTATTTCTATCTTTCTCATCCACTAACTAAGACTTTTAGCAAAAGGTTCAAAAGGATCGCTTATATAGAAAGCTCCCTTAAAAGTTACATCTTGTCTCGAGCTAAAGAGTATATAGAGTAATTTAAGGTAAAGTCTGCCGAGTAAAATCGAGAATCTTAACCGCGTGGGGCCTTTTTATGCGTACTCAAAAGTCTTATTGAGGACTCTATTTTGCATGGTAAAGCGCGTAAGATTTTGACAGATGGTTACATCATTATTCACCTTAGCATGATATCCTTAATAAATCTAGATTCCTTTACCTGTAATCCCTGTTTGTTCATATTAGTTCTCGGAATTTTTTACGTCTAAGTTTGTTATCACTTTTAAGAATAAAATATATGGGTTCCTCATCTCACTCCTACTTCAAGGGTTTACCTTTACTCGGTCGAGGTTCTTTCTTCCCGAAGCAGAGATATAAAATATACTTACGAGAGTCAAGTCCTACCAGCAATTCACTTTATTTTATTCTCGGCGATAATTGAAATAAAAGGAGGGAATCCAATATTATGATCTTTATAATTTATAAATAACTTACCGGTGAAATTCCTGAAATAACAAATGTTGATTAGTAGGGATTTACAATTTAAAATAACCCGCTACTGTAAAATATCTTAATTGAGGGCTTAGGAAACTTCACAAAGACTATCTCTCGCCTTGGGGTACCGCTTACTTCAGCATTGAATTTGGTACCCCTCATACTTAAGACTAAGAACATTTAGCTAAAAGTCAAGGTGTGAAGAAGTCTAAGGGCATAGGGATAAAAGGGAGGTTTAGAGCTCTTTTTCATCAACACACTAGCATAAGAAGAATATTTAGAGGCACCCGTACTATTATCTATTTCATGATAGTATTCTTTAGGGATCCCTTTAGAGTAACCTCCTAATTCTCGAAACAATAGTTGCTTAATTCCTAAATCTACTATAATTATTATTCAAGTATTAGTTTAGTAATAATATAAGGCAACAAACAAAGGTTAGCCAGCTTGCCCCCAGCTATTAACTAACAATTTATAAGATTATATGCTCGGATACTTGTTCCAGTATAGATTTAAGAAAAGAATTTTAGGTCTTTTACGTGCGCTAAAACACATTTCACTTTTTATGTATGATTTTCCGTTTATAAAATTACTGTAATCTAAAAGTATTCTTAATTTAGGCAAAATAGCATCCCTATACACAACACTTGAGGATCTACGAAAAAGTATAACAGCTAGGTTTTTTTCTAAAAAGACCTTTTCTAAAAAAGCTAAAACCTCTACGATTAACAGTCGGATCCACCTCTATCATCATGAGTTTTTGACACGATAATCTAAGCTTTTTCTTTAATTTACTAGAGTTTTTCAATACTTTGGATTCGAGTGAGTGCTAGGCTTTCCCGAATGGATTTCTTTTCCACTCTCTTAACGCTTTGGTTTCCAAGAAAATAACTACAATCATGATTAGACTGGCTCCCAATTACTATAAAAAGAGCCGGCAAACTAAAAACTATCCAGATAGGGTACTCCTGATTGTTTTCTCTCTAGGTTTTGGAAGTACTGTGGATACTTTTACAGGTATGTTTAATTTGCTTTATTTTACTAATATTCACAAAGTCCTAATAGTACTGAGTATAAAATTGTTTGTTTCTTCTAGTATTATTTAAGGAAATCGCTTAAGTAAGGGTGTTTTTAGTAAGGATATTTGGATTGAGATTCTTAGATACTATAATGGAGTAGACTCTGATTTCCCTGGAATGGTTGCTAATATACCGGGAATTTACTATGGCTCGTCTAATTCTACAGTTTTAGATACATTTGGAGTACCGATGTGGAGAATTTGTTATACCCACAGAGCTTCCTCCTTTACCCTACCCCAAGAGTGCCCTTTTATACTTCAAAGATTCTGCCTATGTATAATTACTTGAAAGAAAACAACTTGAATTAAAGATCTCCAAAATCCGGAGTAGTACTCAAAGAAGGGTTATAAAAACTAAGGAAAACCCTAGTCTAATAAGTCGACTTGAACCTACAACCGGAGACCTAAGACAGCATTGTTCTACCCAGTTAGTTTTGGAGATATTGAGATTTAAAAGTTTACTCTTTAATATACCGCAACCGACTTTACCTAATCAATAGTTTATTCAAATAGAATCGAACAGGTATAGGCGTGGATCCATTATGGAATAGAATTCCAGGATACCCCCTTTTTACTTGGATACTCCTCGTTGTCAATTTTATAAGCCTTTTTCGAAATATGCCTCACTTTCCTAAAAATGGGATTCCGTGGATATTTCTTGGATCAACTAAATACTGAATCGATTCAACCGGTAATCATCCTTTTTCAAGACTCCTAAATATAACGCCGCTAAAACGCAAGAAAAAAAAAAAAAAATGTACAAACCTGGGGTCGCTGAATGCTATTATAACGTACTGAATTACGGCCTATCCGAATCCCAAGCAGAATCAAATATAGGTATAAAACGGTTTATTACTTAGTAATTTTGGTGAGAGTACTATAGTTTAATAAGGTCTTTTTTAATTAAGAATTCTTGGTATAATTTGTTTTGATAGAGAACTACCGGTATAATATAGGTTAAGACCGAATTGAACAAATAGTAGCTGCTAAACTTGCTAAGTGTTGGTTACTCTAACTTAATTATACGTATATTCCTCTTTCTTGTAGGTAGAGGTTATGGTTAAGTTGTCTTCGTTTTCAGCAATATTATTAAGAGAGCTCAACTTGCTTTTTAGTTTATTATAATTTTCATAAGTACTCCTCTAAATATCAATGTTTTTGAATTAACCTAAAAAGGGTAACCCCTCCCCTTAATTTTAAAACCTCTATATTTTAGATATACTTTTCGCTATGCCTAATTGTATAAAGATTATCCAAAAGTTTTTCTTTCCCCATCTGGTGTAGTTATTAATCCTTAAAATTGTCTTTTATCTTACCTTTACTATATAGGATAAAAGGTCAAATACCGGTCAGCCTTAATACCCACTAAGGAAATCTCTTCTAACGAAAAAACTGGTAAACTATAAAACGATAAAGACTAAAACCACAGGTTCAAATCCTGTAGTCACTCTACCAATTTCACAGCCAAGTAATTCTAAAAACTACCTACATCTGAAAAAAGGAGTCGAGTGCATCGTAACAATACCAAGTCCTATAACAAAAGCCCTCATTAGAGTCTCATATATTTACGTACTTCTGTAGAAAAAAGCTATATCTTAGTTTTAAGAGCTAAGTTCAAGAGACCCATGTACTACATCTTTGATCTTTAAAGTGTCCCGCGTGTGGATATAAATACAAATTCTAGATGGAAAACCTGAAGTTGTAAATGCTGCAGTATGTAAATAAGTTTCATGAACACTAAAGGCAAGCATACTAAGTTGCGTTACGAATTGAGGTCTTGATTATTATATAGGATATTAGGATTTGATTTTTAGTCATAGTGGACAATGAGTGCGCGGTACCCACTGAAGTAGAATAGAACAAAGGTTTTCCATAACCCTAACCCGTATGCTTTTAAAGAGTACCCTATGAAACTTCCAGGAAACCTAAGAAATCTCAGCTTTATTTCAGGGTAGCAGCTCCCTCTATTTTTGAAAGTGTTCTGTACTTGTCCTTACTCTAAAGAATAAAGCCTGTCAAATTAGTAAGAAGTAAGAGCTTACTTCGTATTCTGCTTATAGTATCCAGGTAAATGGAATAGTGTGACTCATCCCTTTTTCCTGATCCAGTTAAAAAGAAAGGAGTCACAAGGAATTGTTAAGGGGGCGCTTTCTCCTGGCCAATGAGCCAGTGGATTTCTCATTTTCCTGCTGTTATGTCTTAACAAGTCTTATCCTACAGTTTTTTCTATTATTAAGAGCGCTGCTCCTTAAGTTTGTATCCCCTTGAAAAGAAGAAAGGTCTAAAGTATATCAGAAATCCTACTAAGATTTTGATAAAAGGCTGTGGAAGAGCGACTGTGTACCTCTTTTAAAACACTACTAAAATAGATTCATAAAATGTGACACAATTCAAAAAACAAAGAAATTTAAATTAAGTAAGCTAGTCGAGTTACTGTTATAGCTTCACAAGGGTTCTATTTTTGTCCTAATTAGGAATCCAAGCACGGGGCGACCCCCTTATTTACTTATTTAGGTTTCGGCTACCCAGTTTAACTAAAAGCTAAAGGGAATCAACCTAAAATCTAAGTCAGCAGCAACATCCCCTGTTTAATATTACGAAATAGGGAAAGACCTTAGTGTATATGACTAAAGAAGGGATTTATCAGATTAATATGAATACGTATAACCTGTACTCTATTTAATATAGATTGCTTAGTTGCTTCTCTATAGGATTTCGTACTTAAAGTATTATATCCTTCGTCTGTACATGTCTTTCGTTTCGGGAAAGCCTTTCTTAGTTACTGTTAAAACTCTTATAAAAAGGCTGCTGCATGGGGGTATCTACCTGTGTTTTATTTACAAAAGGGGTCCCAAACTCCTGGCAGATGCTGACTGGCGCATTGCAGTATTCTAATAAGGAGAGGAGTTCTACATGAAAATATAAAAAGCTACTGTCATTGCCATTAGAAAGGGGAGTTATTAAAATATTTAGGCTTCAATGAAAAAGACTTCAAACCTTCCTTCGATTTGATCCGTATAAATAGTAGATACGGCAGAGATATGCCACCCATACTGAAAATCCCGAAAAGCTTGCTGCTATAGCAATTACCGAGGACTCGCAATTTAAAAGTGCACTTATTCGTATGTCAGCACCAAAAATTTTATTACGGCAACGCCCTAACGGACCCTTTTGAAAAACAATTAACTGCATCACTTTGATTAAAAGTTCCGGATACTATTCTAACCCCTTCTTAGATTTTAGAAAACCGAGGAAGTTTGTAGTAAATTCCAACTTTTTTCTTTTTGTTTAGAAATTCAAAGGTTAGTGGAAGTTCCAAATAGGATAGTCGCCCGTATATTTATGGGATACTTACTCCTACCCGGATTTATAAACGCCGGGGTAACTTACTCTAATAAAGACAGTTTGAACCTACAGTCGCTAGATTAAGAGTTCAACGTTCTGACAACGGAAAACCCTTTTAGAATGAAGTCAATTTGTAAGCTCTTATACTTATGTTTTTCGTCCAAATAAGTTCAAAGGTATGCTTTTGAAAGGGTTCGCCGTTTGTAAAAAGGCACCCTTAGGAGTTTGGAAAAGTTTCCACTAGACTGCTTTAGATTATAGTTTAGCTTCTCCTTTAGAGAGTATGGGCAACCTCAAGCAAGTTAGGTTATATAGTTTAAAAGATTTTACTATACTTTCTTTACTTTTATTGTAAACTCAGCTTCCGAATAAAAACATAATACCGACTACTCATTCATAGAAAATCCTAAATCGTAGGTAGGACCTTTAATAAGGAAAATTTTTACATATTTTGGTTTCAACAAGGGACTCTCTCGAGGGAATTAGTTAACACATCCGCAGTGCTTATTAATGAAGCAAGCTTTTCTTACAAAAGGACCGAGCAATCCAAGCAAGTAGGAGTCTCCTATATTACTAGCTATTTACAAAAAAACCTATGAAACTTGAGATAAAACTAGACTTTTATGACAGATATTTTTCTCTTTCCCCTATTCCTAGTAATTAGTAACTCCCGATTTAGGCAATTAGAGGTATAATAGAAACTGAACTTGTCATTAAGGGATTAAAATTTCCTATAATAGATTATATACTTAATAATCTTTAGGAGTAGGGGTTTCATTTTTATCTTTAGCGGGGGTGCGCCTTAATTACGAGAACTTTTTAACAGTGAAACTCAATGGCATAGAAAACTCCCCGTAAGATATGAGGACTCCTATTTTCCTGGAAGAAATAGAACCCCATTAAATCTCGTTAAGCCCGAAGTTAGAGAACCCTCTTAGAATTTCTAGAGACCTCGTAAGAAGTATCCGAGATTGAAGAATTCCCCATTCTACTGAGTTAAGCTTATTGATTACTTACAATAGTACAATATTTTTGACAGGATAAAGAAAGAGATAAAAGCCGAAGCCATTCCGCTTTCTCCTAACTCGGGTTTAATAATCCTATAAATGCTTCTTAGGCGAGCCCCTTTATATAGTACAAGGTGTATTTACAGCATTACTTTGAAAAAGGCAAAAACTCGAAATAGAATACCCAACGAAGTTCGGGACGGTTGGTCCGTATAAACTAGAACTTAGTTAAAGCAAAGATTTCTCATTCTGATAGGATAACTGCTGAAAAAGACCCCTTTCTAACCAAAGTTAGTACTGAAATACACTAAAATAAAAAGTACTTAAATAGAGCCCCGAAACGCCAAGTCTCTAAAGGCAACTGGGAACGGGCACCCGGCAGGGAGCTTCTAACTTTTTTTGATTAAAGCTTAAAATAGCAAAGTGTCGAAGGTTCAAATCTGGTCGCTATAAGTCAAAATCTATAAAAAGAGAAACCTACCTATACTAAAAAGCATTTAGTCTTTAAACTAAGGAATATTTGCATTTCTAATAAAACCTTATCTAAGTGATTCCAAAAAAGGGTGGGTCAGGATTTCAGGGGAGGCTTTTAGATTTAGGAAAATTTTTAATTTAGAGTTAAATATAAATAGAGTATGCACTATTGAAAGGGTTTTGAATTCCCTTTCGTGCGAGAATTTAAAAATCTGTGTATAAAGTGGAGTCGGAAACTAGCGATCTTGATAAAGAACTATTCAGGAGTGCCGGGCTCCGTTATTAGACTTCTCTTGAATTAGACCCTTCTAAGGTTAGGTAAATAGTAGTCCTTTCGGTTAGAATATCCTGTATGCAAGTAACGGGTATCGGGATTTTTTTCATATTCTCAGTTAAAGACAGCAAGGAAAGTCAAAGAAATGTGTTCGCGGTAAGGGCGCTGATAAGTATAGAGGCGTAGATAGTTTTATTATCCTTTTTCCTGATCCAGACTAAAGTTAGGTTAGTAAGTCACAAAAAACGATTTAAGTTTTAAAGACATTTCTTAATTTTAATAAGGCACCGAGAAATTTTAGTAAAAGATTTGTAAAAGGTTTTTAGGCATATCTCTACTAACTGGGAAGCTCCCTTGAGTGCCCAAAAAGTATTTAGAGAGAGTTCCTAGTAGATAGAAAAGGTTAGGAGTGCCTAGCTTTAGTACAATAAGACTTGCTGGACTTACAGGCGTTTAAGAAAAAATTATAGGTATTGAGATAGCTAAGAAGAGAGGTCTAGGTATTATGCATAAGAAAAACAAGGTATCATCAAGAGTAAGGTACAGAATAAGAAACTGATACAGATACAGATACAAAAAGAGGTAGTACAAGTAAGCAGTAGATTATGGGGTATATGGTTATCGATGTACTATACTAAAACTTTCTAATAAGACTGTAATACAAGAACTTCCTAGCTACAAGAACTATAATAAGTAGTACAGGTTAGAGTCAAAGTTTATCTAGCTCGAGCAGGAGTTCCTATTTCTTTTGTATATTGTCCTTGGAATTAAGACTATACTTTATGAAGGAATACCCGTTGGAGAATAGGAGACAAACTTACAAAAGCATTTCAGATCTGCTCTTGCACTATATTCTGGATACCCATGTAAGACCTTTTCGTGAATAGGTTATAATAAACCTAAAAAATAGCATACTTTCCCTAAAAAGCTCGTACTTAGTTTAGTAATAAGAAGTGCCTCTCTTGATTAAGAAGAATATAAGAGTTAATTTTACTTACTTCTCTTCTGGCAAGGCGGTTACGTTATTTATACAATATAGGTATAAAAAACCATAGAACTTCTAGAAGGAGTTATCAGAACTTGCTATAAATTAGTAAGAGAAGCCCCTATAGTATACTGCGGAGCTTGCTTTATTTTCCTTTTTAGGGCTTGCACTTTTTGTTACACGCCTAGATCTAGCCGGAGGCAGTAGACTTTAGATATATAAGGAGCTCCTCATTAGGTAGTGAGGTTTTATACTTTCTTAATTTAGGAGTAACCCCCTCTCGAGATAATGTTTCTTATTCTCGGTTTCCGGTACTTAGATAAGAATACTTTAAATTTTATGGGGTATTCGAACCCTCGCACGCTGCTTGCTAAGACTGCTGATTTACCACTCAGCTATACTCCATCAGGTCTACCTTGTTTTTTGCTTGGCTACACCTTCTGTGAATCGAAATCTAAATGTAGAAGCAAGTCCTATTTCTTCCTATTTAAATAATTTCATTCTATCCTTTTCTTTTTGTAAACTTTTTGCTGGTATAATTGAGGTTAGGTTCATAATTTAAGAGTGAAAAACTAAAAACTCATGGAGATACAAAAAAGAACTTTCTGTATTAACCCCCGCCCCTTTTTTTTTTCAAAGGCCGCCGTGTAATCTAGAAAGCCACGGAACTGGTCCCCGATTCTATATAGGATAAAAGCTAAACTAACAAACAAAAAAAAGCACCCATTTTGGGGTAGCAATCAGACATTAAGGAGTTTTTGTTCCATCTCGCGTATATGAAAAATTGACTCTGTTTTACTTAAGAGAGAGGTCTGTTTGACTTATTGTATCTCTTTTTCTTGGGGTATTCCTCACGAAAAATTTTATACTGACATAAAAAGGTAACCCTAAGTCTAGAACACTCCTGTATAAGGGGTTCCGGTTTTTTTTTTACTTAGTCGTCTTCTTTCCGTTGATTTTAAGTGGTACAGTGTAGAATGTCATTAGTTCAAAATCTTATTTATTTATTTTCAACTCAAAAAATTCAATTTATAATAATTATATAAGATCTATAGATACAGTCTATTTTAAATATGCCTTTATTCCTCTCGAGAGTTAATGCAACAAGAGTTCCCCCAAATAGGAATTAAAAGAATTAGGAGCATAGACCCCTTATCCAGATGACGTAAGTTCAATTCTTGGTATATATCACAGGCATGATGCAAAGATCTAAGAAGGGTATAAATAATTTAACATTCATAAAGAGCTCTCTATAGTTAAAGCGAGGTAACTTTATAGCTCTAAGTAAGTTAAAACGGAAACCTCTAAGCCTTTCTGGTTGTATATCGTTCAGGGAAAATAGACTACTGATAAGAACATATCTTGTAAGAACTTATAACTTCTCGGTAGTTTTAGAGAAAGGACAAAGCCTAACTTGAGTACATAATGATCCAGCAATTTTTCATCATATAAAATCAGTTCTGAGTAACCCTTTTTTGTAACGCTGCCGAACCCGTAAGGATAGTTTTTGAGTTTATCGTATTTTAGTTTACGCTTTATATTTCGATTTTATCTATTTATTTGATTCTTGTTAGTCTATACTTTCAAGAAAGATAACACACCGCGTACTGTATTTTCATTTTATTCGGTATAAGAAAATTCCTCTAAGTAACAGCTGGACCTATAAAAAAAGGCATTGTAAAGTTATTGGATAGTACGATAGGAAAGTTATATAGGATACTATGCTTAGTTATTCATAGACTTAGTCTTTTATTCTATCAAAAACCAACTATGAAAGTTGGATTACTATACTGAAGATCCCGGAATCCCCTTATTAAGAGGAACACAAGGAACATCTAAATATACAATATATATAACAGGGAATTTGGCTTCAGGGGGATTTGATGGGCCTCTTTCTCTTCTAAAAAGTGTCACTCTACTACTGGTATACAATCAAAATCCGGAATGTATTCAATGGCTTAAAATATCTTTGAAAATACGAGAGAATCCAAGAAAGGGTCCTCGAAGTGCATCGAAAGCTGGGCTTGCTATTGTGGGTAATACTAGGGAACTCGGTTATATTTCTAATTCTTAAATCACACCACAGTATTTACAGCTCAAGGGTTTGTATTAGCAGCGTAAGTTGGTTTCTCTGGGGTTTCTTTCTTGTTTACAGAAAAACCGATATAATTTTTATAAGAGCCCGTCTCTAGACACAGGGACCCTTTTCTAATAAAGTACAGAAGTTACATTTTCTATATTCCGAGAGGGTACTAGAATTAAGTAAGCAAGACAGATGCACTCCTGATATCTTTCTATCTGCCTTTGTCCTTCCTAGTATTTCCTAGAGGCTCTAGTTGAGTCATTCCCTGACAATTGCCTTATCAACCTTTGTATATTACTAGTTTTGGATCCCTATCCAGAGAACCCTCGTTTGCAAAAAACCCTAGAACTTGTCAAAGGATCCAATTTACACTGAATATATGGCTGGGATATATCCCAGGTATCCTATACGCTTTTTTAGTAACCGCGCTTAGAGAACCGCCATCCCGAGTCTTGAAAAGGGAAGCAAGTCCACAGCAAAGGACTTCATAACGATAAGGCTCCTCGACGGAGTAAGAGTTTCTCATAACAATAAAAGTTAAAATTGAAACATATAGAAATGGAAACCCGGTATATAAGTTATGGGGAGTTCGAAAACCTAAAACACATCCCACTGAATTGTATACATAACAAAGTTTATTGACAAGAACCTACACGCTCGAGGTAGAACCAGATCCTAAAGAAGTCAAATCGGGGGTTCGAACCCTTGAATGCTTCTAGTAGAAACCTGTGCTCTACCAACTAGTAAAGTAGTTAACAAATAAAAGTTTTGTTAGCTAAAACTTCTTTACTTCAAGCAGATTTGTACAACATGAAAATAAGGATTTCCGGGTCAGTGGTTCAAGCTCACTTCTGAACAAGACAAGAAAGAAAACATTACGAGATATTTAGCACTTTTCCTTCGATGTCCGGTTTAGACATAGGTAAGACTCCTAGGAAAGGCATAGCTAGAAACAAGAGAGTTATAGCTCTGAGGAAAGAAGTTACAGGTATGAGGGTTAAGAAGACTAACAAAACTTCCAAGGCTCATAAGAAGCTGGAGAGTCTAGGTAAGAAGAGATCGCTTTTTCTTGTTCTATTTGGTTCATATTTATTGATTTTCTTGCTGCAGAAAAGACTCATTTCTGGTACGAGTGAATCACTAACTTTATTATTTCATTTTATTAGGGTGTAGTTTATAAAACAAATTGCATTAAAGCTCTTATTTACATTTAGTGATCTCGCTTTATAATTACAAACTGATATACTTGATACTCGGGAAGCCTAAGCCCCTTTAATCCAGTAAATATGGCTGTAATTTATGCACGAACCCTCTCATATTTATCTTATATTTAAGCTATAAACAATAAAGAATTCAAAAGGAGTCCCCAGGCACTCAGTTAGGATACATTTTATTGCTTCAAAGCGCCCCTATCTTTATGTCTATCAATTTTAGCCGTTTCCATTGCTGGGCCTACTATCTACTATGCATGTCATACCCTGCTGAAGCTAGAACTAAAATCAACACTTAAATTTATATAATTTGTATTGTTTAAGAAGTTTAAGAAGTTCCACTCAGATTTTCCAAGTCAACAGCGAATAAAGTACAATACTTAGTTTTAACTTTGCACGATCGCTAAAAACCTAGTTTTATATACCAGCAGGAAACTAGTACTCAAAGTTTAGAATAAAACGGCTTTCCTTCAAAAAGTGTTTTGACTAATTTTAAGAGCTTGGAATAGTTCATCCTCTTGTAGCAGAGTCCGGCAATTCACTTAACTTTTTAAGAATCCTTACTAGAGCTTTGGGACTCTCTCTGGGACTTAGTAAAAGCTAATAAGATTTATCAAAGGCTAATTTAAGAAAGTGAAATCCAGCATTTTTGTATAATATTCTTGAAAACATTCTAGTTAAAAAGTGGACTTGACTGTGCTGTAAAGTTAAACTTTTCAGAGGAGTCCTTTCGATTAAATACAGAGCCCCAGTCTGCTCTTTTTTCTACTTTATTCCATGGGCTAAGGAGGCCTGAGAGAGTTAGCAAGTTACTTAGTAATTTCAAACCTTCGTATCGTAATACCCTCAAAATACCCTAAAATTATCTTACTCCGTCTCATACTTAAGCGATATAAAGGATATGTCCCCTAATATTATGTATAGTGTAGTCCTCAAATTCTTACTATCACTTCAGTAATTTACTATATTGTACCCCGGACTTTGTCTGAGTTAATTAGAATCCTATTTTTCTTACTTCCAATTTATATTATTCGACTTTGAAATCTCAAATTAGGGTTCATTACTTAGTTAAACGTAATATCCTTGGGGATACCGGTTCTTTATCAACGGGGGGTCTACTCTTCAGTTTGGTATATATTAATAATCAGATTCTTCCCGTTTTTCAGAGCAGGAGATAGCATGAGTAAACTTTTCGATAACTCAAAGATTAAGAGGCCTCGTTGATAACTTTGTTTTTCTAGTTCATATAGTAGCGCCGGAGGATAAGAGGATGTCTTAACCCTTTTTCTATTTATTTATTTATAATCGGTATTCCTTTTCGTTAGGCTTTATTGAGGGTCTTTTAGTAATGTTATAAAAAGGAATTCTAGAAGGTACCTTTTAGAGGGTTGTTCTGTAACTTAGTTGTTTAAGTTCTTAGTTAAAAGGGAAAGATCCTCCATAGAATAGAAAACCGGTTATTTTTGGATTAGCTTACAAGACTTTCAAAGAAGCCTACTGAAATAGAAAGCTTTGAGAACTTAGTTTTATCAATTTAATTTTTTACGATCGGTATTCTAATAGAGGTTATATTATTTATACCGTAGAGTAATTTGTAGTATCAAAAACTTTTTGAGAACCTTGTATCCATAATAGAAATAGAGTTATTCTCTAGGACTCTAGTCAGCCTCTTGATTAAAAAAAGTATAAAACCCCAATTAAATGAAAAATTCCATATAAACGAAAAACGGAGGACTATTGGTTATAAACAGAATACCTTGCTAATTTTTATGATCAGAAAACTAAGCACAGTATCCAACCAAAAAGCTCCATAATAGAACCCCTCTGCCGCCTATCATTTTATAGTCAACATTGACTTTTCTGTGTATAACTTAAGGACAAGGAATCCTTGCTTTTTTACACCCACTTAGTAAATTAAAGTAAAGAAGTTGTTTCTACTAGCCAGAAACTTTACTTGAAGATAGGTAATAAGAAATTGGCTTGCGGTAGATGAGTACTTTATCCCTATATACTGTGCTGCCCTACAAAAAGAAAAGGGCTATACCGGAATAATGAACAAGCTGCTAAGCAAGCTAATTATTATAGTTATAGATAATAAATGTATGGAATGTGTGTCCTCTAACTCTAAAAAAATTATGTTCTCCCTCGTATTACGGCGTATCCTTTATATTAAAAAACTACTGCTTTAGATAAAATAAGGGGTTGCTGCTAGCCAGTATTTAGGGGTTTAAATACGGCTATTCTAGATTATGGGGACCAAAAGAGGAAGAATTCTCTGTAACATATAAAAGAAGTACTTAATAGGTTAGAAATTCTAACTAACTAAAAAAAGCCTAATGCCTTAAGAGTTCTCCTTTAGAGAGGTTTGCTTGGGTTAAAGATGTAATCCGTTGTATAGGAAAAGCTCAATCTATACTTCTAATGTTGCAGCAAAAGGGCTCCTTTCTTCCCATTAGAACCAAGTCTATCTTGAATTTACGCTATAGCAGAGCCCACGGCAAATGAGCACTTGTTTTGTAATTATACCGAATTTTGACAAACTAAGTAATAGAAGCTCTATAATACTATAATATAAGGCTTGCCTTTAATACAGCAAAAAACTCAACTTCAGCAGTTCTTCTCTTAAGCTTTTATTCTGGTTTACCAGTTCTTTATACAAACAAATTAAAAAAAGTAGCAATTCTTATAAAACGAACTTACTTTGATCAGAGAAGCACTTCCAAGAAAAGCTTATCCCTTTATCATTGTATAAATTATAAGATAAAGATTTTCTTTAGCTCAGAGAAATCCAGAGTATTGTGTTACTTTTATTTCAAGAATTCTCGCCGCCGGTGCTCCATAATAAAGAAATTAATTATAGAAGGTTTTGAACCTACAGCATTATATCAAATTTCTAAATAGGTTATTGCCTTAATCCACCAATATGTAGAAATAATATAGTTAAGTATTAAAGAGCTTGCAGTTGAGATTGTTGTTATTTAACAAGAGAGGTACCAGAGGCTATTAAATGCCTTTATCTTTGAATGGTGTTTCGTATTTGAATTACTCTCACACCACTTGAACCTGTGTCATCTATATTGCCGGGTCCGCGCTCTAACCACCAACTTTTAGTAATAGTAGACCTGAAAGAGGTACGCCTTGCGAAAAAGAATCCAAACTGAATTAAATGTTATTAGAGTGAGTGACAGATCTTAAGATCTTCAATTAGGATACTAGTACTTGAACCTTTACATGTTGGTTACATTAACCGAGTCTTTACCATTTCAAAAAAACTAAAGACTCGAAAGAACATGCTCACTTTACTAGTATTCAAGAGAAGAGCTAAATCTATTTATATATAAATGATTCTGCTCTTCTTTTGTCGATTTGTAAACTGGACTCAAGTCCCTCGTCAGATAATAGGAGCGCTCCTTGCTATCTGTAATAGGATTCCTGCTACAGCCCTTTTAAAAACTAGGTCATAAAATTAAGACCTCAGTTTATCAAAACAACAGAAAGAATCTCTTTTAACAAAGAAATCTATATATCTTAAGGAATCTTAGTTTTTATAAGCAAAAATTTAGTATTCTTTTGAGAAGGATTGTACTAAAATACTTATTATTAAGAGACAGGAAACTTTTTAACTATGGGGTTTACTAACTATTTCCGAAAAGAAGGAAGGCTAGCTTGAAAGCTAAAAGAACTAGTATATCCTTATTGAACAACTGAGTGAAATCCGGGCCTTAACTATAACTAAAATAGAAAAGCATTTTCCATCAATTCCTTTAGAAATCACTTATATAGAAGAACTTCCATAAAAATGTTACACTTTTTGATCTCTAGCTGGGAAGGGCCACTGTATATTAAGGACTGCTGAGAGCTCGGATCTTAGGCGGGTACGTTTATAAGTATGATTACTCCAATTTATGGTAAATTGCCGCTTATTTTTACGACATGTAAGGATTCAAGTCTTAACAGACTAAAGATAAAGGACCAAAACGAGTTTACTAAAAAGGTTTCTCTCTGCTATCGTATCCTATTTTTATTATATATGGCTTCAATAATGAGTGCTCTTGCCCAGCCACAGTTTCAGCAAGCAAGTCTCAAGAAATTAATCTCTTGTTCTCTTATTCTGCGTTTCAAAACAGAGTTCTAGAATTCCATGTTTGTGAGGAATTCCTCCTAATACTAAATATACTTGACTAGTTAGAGACTCCCACTTCTCATTAGTATTTACTTGCGCAGATTATCTAGTAAGAAATCTACCTCTCCTTAGTAAGAAATTTACTTAGAACTTTTTTTCTGTATCTTACTCTTTTTGGAGTTACCCTTTATAAAACTGGAACCCTTCCCTTAGCAATATCCAAGATTTAAAACTCCTGAGACCCTTTACTAGAACTTCCTTAAAACAAAAAACCAAAGACTAGTACTAAAATCTTCTAAAGACCTCATTTCTTCCTCTGCTTTTGAAAACTAACTAGGGTACAGAACACTACTACTCTTAAAGGACCCCCTTTTTATTTAATATTAGGGACAA
This sequence comes from Pelargonium cotyledonis, assembly GCA_036897625.1. Classification (NCBI taxonomy): domain Eukaryota; kingdom Viridiplantae; phylum Streptophyta; class Magnoliopsida; order Geraniales; family Geraniaceae; genus Pelargonium; species Pelargonium cotyledonis. Next base: position 158,402 of record JAYMTA010000002.1, read on the forward strand.
AACTAAAAAAAACCTTTACTTAACTACTTAACCATAGATAGGAAGGCCTTTCTTTGTATTTTATAGATTTCCTTTTAATTATTAGTAAAAAAAGAAATAGATTAGTTTCCTTGTTAACTGAAAACTTGGAATGATACTGCACACATTACTTGTAAAAACCTACCTCAAAAGAGTCAATCGCAAAAGTTCTTTCTATTTTAGAATTTTATAGAAGTTTATAGTCAACTAGGGGGTCCAGGTGCTTTTAAGATGTTTACTCATTCCAGGCAATTCGTTGGTAAATACCACTGAGCTTGTCAAACATAAAAATAGAATAATGACTAGATTTGTACTCCATTACCAAAACTTATAGTTAAACCGTATTAGGAACTATAGTACACTTGGTTTAGTTGCTCTGGGTCTTCCCCTATATTATAATGAAATAAAAAGTGCTTGCCCTTTTGCAGTCCTCAAGCGGCACCTTGTGAGTCCTACCCGCCTAAAAGTTATAACAAAGCTTACAGACTGGTCATATCAAAACAATAAGGAACTCCTAATTTGAATACATTAATAAAGAAAGATTATAACCACTCGCTTTATATAATGGTTACCTCCCTCTCCTTACTTTTACCAATGTATCCTATCTCTTTGCTATTTCCCCGGACGGTGACAAACAAGAAATTCACTTTGAGTCCCATTCTTTCTAGCGGCTCGGGCTTGCTCTTATAAAGGACTTTTTTTGGTCTATATATACATAAAAAGGAGAGAGGTAGCACAAAAATAGTGTACTTGATTAAAAGCCTTTCTTTAGGAAACCCAGTACCTGTGACTATGCTCACAACTTACGGGAATAGAGAACCTTTATAGCAATTTAATTACAGTAGATTTAGTTTCTTATTTATTAAGTGAGTCTCTTCAGCTACATTGGAATGGACTAGTCAGGAATTTCCATGTAGATTTGTTGGTAGTAGATTCGAAATAGGTATAAGAAATTCTAATCTAATGAGTCTCATAGTTTAGTGTTCAGCCCTATAGCCTCAGAACCCCTTGAGAATTTGAGACTAGTCATTACCATGTTCTTACCAAAAGGTTATATCCATCTTGAAAGCTAGGGTTCTAGTAGCAGGAGTAGTATTAACACACGGTTTGTTTATTATTAGAAGTTGGATTACCGGAATAGAGAGAGCTTAACTCATGCAGTTTGTTAAATCGGGCATCTATTTCATTTTTTGCTCTTTGTAGGTGCCTTTTTAGAAAGATTAGAAAGAGAGAAGGCATAGGTTTCGAGGTAAGCGTAGTTCAGAGATAAAGCAAGCGACTTCCTAATATGAACGTAGAAGGTTCAAAACCCTAAGATAATTAAGAACTACTAAAACTCAGGTCAGTAAAGTTGTTTAATTCAGTTTATCTGTGAGCCCACCGTCGGGAAAAGAAGAACACTTTGCTCTTGATAAATCGATATTTAAGTTGTAGCATTTCAAAAAAAAAAAGCTACTCGCAGCTCAAATGGAAAGTCGAATGAGACCTCCTTTATTTAACTAATTTGTGTATGTAATCTAATTATGACTTACTTGAACCTATGCCCTGCATTTGAGATGCCTTAGTTTTAACTGAGCTTAGACTAAATCCGCGGAACCTCCAGGAATTCCTATACTTATTGCTATTAATTGTTAGTAAAAGTTGACTTCTTATAAGCAAAAGGTAGAGTTATCTTTATATTTTATATAAGTGATTTTTCGTTGTACACCTTTAAAATGATAATTACGTTCACAAATTTATAACAACAGGAGCTCACGCCTAACCAAACGGGGTATGTAGAAATGTTTACGTTAGGGTCTTCAGCTCATTAAAGTTGTAAAAAAAACCTGTAGTCATCGTGGGTAGGTTGTAAGAGCTCCTACCTTTACAAATAGTATAGTGCCCAGAAAGAGTCATATCGCAAGTACTCATAACTATAGCTGCGGATAATCTCTTAAAAAAAGGAACTTCAGCGAGTCCTTAATTAGCAAGAATAGCTTTTATAAAATATTGTTTAGTTTTAGAAATTAAGAATGCTCCAGCTATGGGTATACACAAGATACATTCCTATAAGTAAGTTTTTTAATTACCCGAGGATCCTTCGTGAAGGGCGTCACCTTGACGGAGTAGCCGTTAACCTTTAAGGAATACGTAGAAAGTTTGGATATAAAACGTTATAGAGTGTTCTGCGCTTTTCGCTTTATAAATAGGGGTCTACCCGTTGTTTTATGACTTATAGAACTAAAAGATAAGTATTCTCCCTGTTTATTATATACCTAGACTGAATAAGAATAAAAAGTTTAGCATAACATTTTATATTTGGCTTTATGATTTACTAATTGAGGGTCGGGATAACCCAAAAGAAAAAGGGGATAAAACTGGAAACGCTTTAATCACTAGAATTTAATAAAGCTAAGAAGTATCCTCTAGAATTGCATTTATTGATAGAGCATTGGCAGGGCTTGACTTTTGTTCATCTATATAGAATCCCGCTAGTGCAAGGGGTAACACTTAGGAATTTTTTTTTAAGTTTTAAGGCAGACAAACCTTGCAGAATAATAATTCTTTAATATAGGTATATGAAAATAAACTTGCCAGCAAAGAGTCTTGGTTTAGAGAGAGTAGAGGATTCTGCTGCATCAATAGGAAAGAAAATATATCTCTCTTCTAAGATTTTGACTGGGTGGATGAACTGTTTATTTTGTTATTTCTAAGCTTTCCCTTTGGAGCGTCCGAAAAACAAAAAAAAAAGTGCTTTCCCATAACCCGATTGAAGACGTCCTATACTTTATAAACTAAAATGGGTCGACGATCATGTAACTTTTAGGCGCTATCTTTATTACTGTCAAGATAAAAAGAGGGTATAAATTCATAATTCAAAAGTTTTCCTTTAGTAATAATAAAAGAAAGTCTGGTTTAATAAGTTCATTTTATCGAACTAGAGTAACTGCCAGTTATGATTTATTAAACTCTTATATATAGAAATCGCTTTTTAGGATTTACCTTTTCCAGATTCTTGAGTTGAGTAATTTACATAAACATTATGAAAAAGGGGCCCCTCTACTTATATTTATATCCCGCCTTTTAGTTGTTTTTCACCCGTGGTCTAGTTTATATTCTAAAACACAATGCAGTTTATCCTTAAATACTTAATTGAATAACACGAGATTCCAAAAGCAGAACCCCTTTGCCTTAGACATACAAGGGGTACTCTTTAAGTATATGCTTCCGCGTACTTTGTATTTCTTAACTACGGAAAGGACTTGAACTCATGCGCATAACCTCGTTTAAAGTAGTTCGACGAGGCAAGTTAATAAGCGGCTTCCCAACAGCCAAAATTCCTGTGCTTTATTACTGACTGGAATAAAAGTAGAATCTAGATCCAGGTTATTCTTTTATGATTGTCAAATATGCAGTGGACTCTGCTTCTCTATGATTCTCTTATCTTTTTATATTTGTATACATATAGGGAGTTCCTCTTTATTTCCTTAAAAGGGCATACCATCTGTCTTTTTTACGAAGGTGTAAAGAATTTCACAAGTGGGCTCTTTGAATAAGAAGCAGTACATACTAACTAATGAGTTTTGTTCTAATTTTGTTTGTATAAGTTTACAAGATTTAACTAATTCCTTTATTGATTGTACTATATTCACTTGATTATTTTAAAAATTCCTTGAGTACAAGCAGTGTGGCCCCTTGAAAAGCTTCTTTGGTATGGAGTATTTTATAAAGAAATTTTCTATAGTATGTAGCTAACTAAAAGGAGGAGTTTATATAAGATTTGCACTTGTCTTTATGACAAAACTCAATAAGGTAGAACTTTATAATAGATAATCTAGGTTGACTTAAGGGTACTCTTTTTTATAACTCGCAAAAAAAAAGCTCGACGTTTTATACAAGGAGCTGCCCTCAGTTCTTGAAAATCCAGTTTTTAGGTTTAATTAAGTCTTACTGTTTAGTTTAGGATTCCTCTGATATATTAACTTATCGAGCCTGTTAAAATCGGTTCAATCCCGTGAATCCCTTAGCTTAGTAAATTATAAAGAATAAATGAAATAATTTTGTACATTGATTTGTCAGCTAAACTCTTTCTACCGTGTGCATTTTTTTAAGAATTTCCAATGAGTACAGGAATCCAACATATAGTAGTTAGGCCAGGTTACGCTGTTATATTAGATTTACTTAGTCTTTTCTTTGGGTGGCTTGTCCTAAAGTGTTTCTATATGTAGGAATTTAGGCAGGGATCCTGGGAAATTCGAATGAAAGGGGGGTCAGTGTAGCTTAGGAAGGCACGCAGTGAGTAATTGCTAAATTTACTTGTCAATATAGTAGTGTCAGAAATTAGGTAAAAAAGAGAAAAACATTTACTAATTCAAAAAGAAGGGCTAAGTGAAGACTCAACTCTAATCTAAAGGGGATCCATTCTTAAGTGATTAGACAAATTACCTATATCGACTGGATTCGAACCCGCGCATCACGGGCAAACTAACAAGTGCTATACCACACTTCAAAGCTCGAGTGTCTCAACGAGGAAACTGTATAATGGAATTAAGGCAAGACTAGAAGGTATCCTATATTTTATAGTCTTTTTGATAACCTCGAAGGATCCTAGAATTTTGTCGAAACCGGATTGACTTTTTATAGTTGGCAACTTACTGGACAAGCTTCAATTCAGATTATAATACATTTTATAAGTATAGAAATTACATCTTTATAAAAAAAAAACAACCCCAAAAACCAAGGTTCAGTATAGCTTTCTGATTAATATAATTATCAAATTTCCTAGACTCTCGAAAAGTAAAACGAGATTTTCTTTCTTTTTTTAGTGATACTTAAAAACCTACTACTCCTCTAAATCCGAAAGCACTAACCAATAAAAGTGAAGTATTTGAATTTAAAAAAGCGGATATCATCTATCGACTCGGCTGAGATAGAAGTTAATAAGTCGTCTTTATCAGAGTAACCTCGGTAGTCTAATAGTAAAAGGTTGCTTTAGTTTTATACCCTAATGCTTGTACGAATGTTAGTTTACTTTTTCTATACAAAAGAGCCCCTTAAATCTCCGGAACCTACTTACCATAGAAATACTGTGATGCGTGTTCTACCGAAGTGAAAGTTTGACTCTTAAAAAACCATACATCTATGTTAGTCTACAGCATACTTTTTAGACAAATTTCGAGCTCCTTACTCATTTTTTATAGGTCTCTACTTTGTCATAATATGGGGGCCTCTCTTCAACTATAAGGATTCCTAAGTTGTTCGCCTAGGAGGGGGCGGAGACACAGTCTTTTTTAATAAATTTTAAAAGGTTTTCAGATGTTGTCCTATTCAGTAGAGTAACCTTTTCTTGTTTACACCTTTAAAACCCTCTTTGATTCCTGTTATTTTATAAATTGTTTACCCTCCCGGCTTTAAAAGTCTAATATTTTTTATTATATGATATATAAGTATCAAGGCGGATCCAGGATTTACTACGACCCACCCTGTAATTAAGGATTAAAGAACCCCCGTAGCTTTTCTCTTAGTATTAGTTTCCTTTATGAGCGACCCATAAATATCTAAGTAAGTTAACTGCTTATTAAGTATGAAGAATTTAAAGTAATAACATCCAAAACCTCTATTATTTCTAAAATTAGTTTTGTAGTTTATGAAAGTAGATCAATTTACAGCTAAAAACCCCTTAATACACAAGCCAGCCCTTACCTAACTTGTCTTTCTCTTTCTCTTGGTAAACTTGCCTTCTTATTTCGGTACTTCCTTCTTGTTCATGATTCCTGACCGGATCCTAATCCTTTTGCTTGACTATTGCTTGACTGGTTGGTTTCTGGTTACTTATTATTTGTTCTTGGTCTTCTTCTTAATGGTCTTTTTCTTTGCTTTCTTGTTTTTGTAATACCTGTTTTTGTATTAGCTTTCTGTGTAACCCCAGTTTTCTGTAGCCTTTGTTTCTTGGTATTAGTAGCTGTCTTATGAGCCCTACTCTTCTTATTGTAGCTATAGTTTTCCCTGTTGTAGTGTTTTATTCTTATTGTTTTGTTAAGGAGTAATTCTCAATATTCTTGCAGCTTCCTCGGTGTTCTTTTCTTTGTTTCTCTCTCTTGCCCTATCTCCTTTAGCTCTTTGCTCTTATTGGGGCTTCCTTTTCCTCGCTCTTTTTACTTCTTTCAATTGCTTTTTTGTGTTTAGTTTTATCCTATATACAAAGAATATACAAAGAATCCGGAAAAGGGCTTCTTGTTGTATGTTTTTTTCATTGATTAGTACTGACTCCAAAGGGAACTCCTCTATTCCATACTACAGCCTTTCTCTCTCAATTGACGGATTCACTCTCTCCTTCTTTTCTTTGACTTTCTTTGCTTATTTCATTGCTTTTTGTGTTTCTCTTTTATCCTATATAGAGAAGGAATTCAAAAACACTGATTTCTATTGGGAAAAAGGACTGTTTTTGTGTTTGATTTTCTTTGGTTTTTTGTTTCCTTTTTATCCTATATAGAAGAAAGACTGAAAAGGGCTTCTTTTTGTATGTTTTTTCATTGATTATTTGTTTCCTTTTTATCCTATATACAAAGAATCCGGAAACCGGTCTTTCAATTACCTTCTTT